>CM042154.1:106722751-106725251 GCA_023376005.1 Doryteuthis pealeii
CATAAGTGAGAAACTGACTGTTACCAAGTGTCATTAACTTTATATCTTTGCTACCTTAACCTTAATATATATATATATATATATATATATATATATATGTGTGTGTGTGTGTGTTATTCCAGAGAATTTTTAATTTGTCAAAGCACCTCAAACTCTCCTTTTGAAATGGTGTGAAAGCTCTAAGAGAAATTTAACAGTATAACTTCATACATTATCATAAGAGAAGTACCAGAGGTGGTTGGGACAAATCGAAAATTTGCTTGATATTGTGTATAGAGTATTGAATTTCACGGTGATTATTTTGAAGAAAAAATATTTTCATATTTGTTTATTCATATCTCAGTAAATACAGCTTCTGTCTTTGTGCTTTTTGAACACACTTTTTATTTATCGTATTTATTATAAAATAACCACAGACATGTTGGCATGCCATTAAAATCAATCAATTAGAAACAATTGAAAATGAGGATCACCAGTGGTTCCTAGTGACTTTATTAATGATATAATGTAGATATTTTTTTTTTATTAAACTTTTGAACTGATCTGTTACAAGGCAGTGGAAGAGTTAATTGTTCTTCTCAGTATTTATCTTAGCATATTCTTTAAGTACAAAATGTTAAAAACATGGGATTGGAATGAAAATCTGACAGCATCTGTTTTTCTATTTTACAGGTGTAGGAGCTCATACACGTGTAGGTGGCGGCACAGCAAATAGTGCTTGTGGCAGTGTCGGTAAACAAGGTGATTATATTGTCCAGTTTGGTGATGCCCTCGACGTCAAACCCTATCTTAGTATTGAGGTGAGTAAAATCTTTCTTTTTTTGTTTTGCTTATCTTAAAATGTGTGTTTTGTTCTTTTCTTTAATTCTTTTTTATTGTTTGTTCAAAGAGTGTTTTTTCAATGTAACATTATTCAGCAAGCCCCACCAAATATATATTATATATATATATAATAATTCTGTTATGCTGAACAAAGAAGTTGCTGGATAAATGATCAGAATTAGTGTCCAAATGTAGACACAAAATCAAATATCTCCTTTCAAATTTACCACCTGACTACTTTGAATACGGTGATAAATATCTTAAATAATTTAAACTAAAAAAATGTTTATCACATGACTAGTTTAGATCATGTGACATTTTAACAGTTGCAAGCATTTTAAAATATGTGTGACTGTTTATGTAATCTGATAGACAGGAAAATATTTAAATGAAAAAATAATAACTTCTTTACTTTTTTTCTGCTTACCTGAGTATTTATATTTATATAACACTAGTTGTAGGAAAACAATTTTTTATATTTAATAATTATCGTATATTTCTCTACTTATAAAGTATTGTGCACTTTTTTAATAGTTTTTATTTATTAATTCATTATTAATATTATCATTACCATCTTAACCCCCACTCATATATATATATATATATATATATATATATATATATATATATATAAGATAAAGACATTTTGGAAAAATTAAATTTATATTTTGTTAAAGGTCTAGTGTCATCAGATTGCAAATTAATCTATTACTGTAAAGTTTTAAATATAAATAGATAAAATTTAAGGTTTTCATTTTTTATATATTCTAGTAAATAAGAGTGCACTCCAGGTGGTGTAATTTTTCAAAGATATACCCTGAGGGGGGATGGGAGTTAAAAATTAAATGTCAGAGAGTTTGTAACCTAAATAAGTGAAATGATCAAATTTATTTGTTTGAAATGGAAACTTGGTTCTGATAACTTTAAATATATATTCAAATAAAACAAACTATATATATAAATATATGATACTGGGCATGTATTTATTCAAACTTGTTTTAAAACCAATAAGGATCATCTAAGGTTTCATGCTCAAATTTTGAGTGTATTTATTCTATGTTATGATGATTTTGGGTAATGTGACGTAAGTTTCGGTTACAGACAAATAGAGACCTAATCTCCATTATTAATACTAGCAAAATAAAAAAAACGCCCTCTGGGCGACGTAAAATAAATATTGCCTGAGGGGATGGGAGTTGAAAATTTAATATCAGAGAGTTTGTATCATAATACTTATGATACAAACTCTTTGATATTAAATTTTCAACTCCCATCCCCTCATGCAATATTTAGTAAAATCATCAAATTTATTAAAGGAGTAAAAAATAAAATAAATTTATTAAAGGAGTAAAAAATAAAAAATTTGAAATGGAAACTTAGTTCTGATAACTTTAAATATATATTAAAATAAAACACTATATATAGATAGATAATACAAGGTATGTATTTATTAAAACTTGTTTAAAAAAACAATGAGGACAGTCTAACATTGCATGCTCAAATTTTGAGTGTATCTATTCTATGTTATGACGATTTTAGGTAGAGTGACGTAGTTTTTGTTACAGACAAAAACCAGAAGCGAATCTCCATTATTAATAGATATATACTTATTATATATATATATATATATATATATATATGTTCAGGAAAATATGCTCATTATGTAAATGTCACACAT
>CM042154.1:106730251-106800128 GCA_023376005.1 Doryteuthis pealeii
TATTACTAACCTCTGGGCATAAAATATATACAGGGTGACACAGAAAATGTAAAGTTTTTAAGTTCCAGCGAATGCAATTACTCCCAAGTATACAAAAATGTTATTGCAATTACTTCCAAGTATAAAAAAATGTCAATATAATTGTACAATGAACATGATTCCCTAACCTATAGGCATAAAATATATATGGGTTGATACACCTTTAAATCAATCAATTTTCAGAATTGGTGAAATCTTTTCATGTTTAATGGACACATATAAATTTATTGGGTTAAATCAAACTTAATGGACCTAAATTCAATCATCATATGTCCTGAAAAAATGTAAAAGTTTTAAAAAGAAATAACTAGTGCATTATATCTTATATTTATTAATGTATCAACACAGAAAATTTCATTAAATTCGGTTAATTCCCAGATTTTTGGTATTTTTTTCTTTTGGCGGGGTGACATACAATGGTTGAATTTAGGTCTGTTATTGTATTGTAAAATAAAGTTACACACAGTGAAAAATGTCATAGTTGCTGTTGGAATTAGTGGAACAATCAGTACTCAGCTGTATTGTATATTGAGTCTGCTCTGAGAATACCAAGATGAGTTGGTAGGTGCTTTATATATAATGTAATATTATAACTTTTATCTAATAACCTAAGTATAAATTTTATTAATTCATACTACTAAAAAATAAAAAACTTAAACTTTTAATAATTTTTTTTTAACATGGCTTTCTCTGATAAAGCATTAGGATACAAGCAGGGTTGTTGCTAGGGTCTCATTCCCTCCCCTACCTGAATCTATGATACACCTCCCCCACCTGAATCTATGATACACCTCCCCCATGCAACTACATGTCAATTTTTCTAATATAGTAAGTAAAGTTGGAGGAGTAGCCCATTGCCGGTATCAAGCGAACAGTGGGGAAGTCTATCCCCTTTTCACTAACACCGGACCAGAGATATTGTTTTGCGTCTGAGATGGAGCACCACACCTACAATCAACTACTTTATGCACAGATCTAAGCTATGCTCCTCATGCACTGAGTTGGAGAGGGCCAGTATCGAACCCAAAACCTTGTGTTTCCTAGGCAGATGCTCGTCCAACTGAGCTAAACCAGACATTCATATAAGATATATGAACCCCCAGTCAAGCACAATTTTCATAAAGTAATACTCATATAAAACATATGAACCTTCACTCTCATACCTGTCAATTTCCATAAATCACTATTCACAGAAGTTATTCATGAACCATTATTGTACTACATGTCAATTTTCCTAAAGTAGTAGTCATAAAAAAAATATATGGAACCTGCCGTTCCAGGGTCTCCAAGCAGGCTCCTCACCAGTCAAGGAGTTTGGGATAATACACACCACCCAGGTTCTTAAGAGGAAGTTCAAAATTTGAATTGGTCTTTCAATAGAACCATTAAACACTTGATAGTTTAGAAAGCTGCATTTGGCCTTAAGACCAAAGTTTTTGCACCTCTGGTATAACCGTAAATGAAATAAATGCTTCTTATAGATAGAAACAATATTTGATTATCATTGAAGTTAACTTTGTGATTCTTACTCTTTCTTTTAAAAAGTTTTATATCAAGACTTTTGATTTTTCAATGAAATTTAACTTTGTACCCCAAATGAAAGAAAGTGCCTGGAGCAGAATCTTTCTTGTTTCTAACTTACTAGCTCTGTCTTTTAGACACTAAACACACACACACACACACACACACACACACACACACATATATATATACTGATACTCATGGTGTATATTCTCTATATATACATATTGATACTCTTGACGTATATTCTCTATTTGAAATTGAAACATTTTTTAATGTTTGTTTTTTTATTAAAAGTCTCTAATCTCCTTTCAGCAATTCCATTTTGGCTTTGATTAATTCTAACTTTTTCTAGTTAAATATTTAGAAGCTTTCTTGAATTCATTTACAAGATCAAAGGAGGTTTTGCCAAATGAAGGAACAGAGGTTGATTCTTATCATATGACTTAAAATATTTAAAATATCTCATTTCAAAAATATATATCGGAAATAATAGTCTGTACCTTTATAAGATGAAACATTGTCTTCTTTATGAATTTTTCACTCCTGTTGTAATTGGTGGTTTTCAATGAAGTCTGAGTGATAGCAAGTCTTTTGTACTCTCCATGACTTTCCTGAGTATTCTAGTTAATCTTAACAGAGCTGTTTTTTGGGAATGGTCTCAATTCTTCTATTGATCTCCAATTCCCCCAGTCTCTTTTCCAAGTTCTTCAGGATTGTTTCAAGATTATTATTATTTCACTCCTTGTGAGTTTTTCACACCGGCATTAGCTGGTGGTATTTCACGGAAGTCTGAGTGACTACAAGTCTCCTCAGGTTTCCAGGACACGAGTATTCTAGCCGATTGCAGCAATACAGTAGTTTGGATGGTCTCAATTCTTCTACTGATCTCCAATTCCCCCAGTCTCTTTTCCAAGTTCTTCAGGATTGTTTCAAGTTTATTATTATTATTTCACACCAGTGTTAGCTGGTGGTCTTTCACAGGAGTCTGAGTGACAGGAAGTCTTTGCAGTTCTCCAGGACTCTTCTAAGTATTTTTGCTCACCTTAGTTGTACTGTGGTCTGGTCTTAATTCTTTAGATCTCCTGTTATCCTTGGGGCAAGTCCCTGTGCCATAGTGGCTAACATGCTGCAACATTTTAGTAAGCAAGTTTGAACTCAGTGTGACTTTAGTTAAAACTCGCTTACTATGATGTCGCAGCATTACATTCACTTTTAGAATAATACCCTTGGGAATGGTCTGATCACTCTCATCCCTCCAGCTATGGTTTAAATAGTACTGTTACTGTTCTTCTACAAGGATTGCTTTGGTATTAAATAACCCATGAACGTTGATATGTGATTAAACAAAGAAACCAAACCAATCTAGTTCCTCCAGTCTTTTTTTAGGTTCTTTGTAATTGTTTTGAAGGGTCAAACTATCATTAGTGTCACTGCCACCTTCATGTTCCATAACTTTCAACTCTCTAGCAAGGTCCAAGTATTTATCTAGATTTTTGCTTTCCTTTTACTCTGTAATCTATGGGAATGGCTAAGTCCACTAGCTGTTAAATTCTTTTCTTTTTATTTATTTACCTCCACAGGATGTGACACATTGTCAATTTTTAAAAACATATTTTACCAAGTTTAAATTCAGAGTTTTCCTTCTCCTAGATAAGTTTCCATTGCAAGGTTAAAGAGTCAAGTCTGCCCTATTATTTAACTATAGCTGAAGGGAGAATAATTGGATTCATACCTTTCCCAAAAGTATTTGTGCAATGTGAAATGCAAACAATGTCATCCAGGATTTGAACTCTGCCAGCTGTGCCTATTTCCTACAAAGATAACCATTACAACACAAGTGCCTCTTTTTCCTGGTGCAGAGATGCCGATAGGTATACGCCCTGCATCCCTGATGCACAAAAATCTAAAAGGATGCAGTAAAATCATATCCATGCGTCCCAGTGTCTTTCTTTTTTTCTTCCCTCACCATTTCAAGTTAACTGTAAATACATTTCAATAATTTCTTAGTAATGAATTACACAGGATAGGTTACAAGGTAGAGTTAGACACCTTTAGTTGGGACCCATAAATTTTCCCGGGGACTTATTCAAAGCAAATATGTACATCCCAGGATGCACTAAATTAAAAATCTATGAGTATCACTGATGGTGTATATACTTGATGCCATATAACTGTGTGCAATTATTATTGAGAAATAAAAAACATGATTGCAATGAAACATTGAAAATATAATATATATATATATATATGGAATTATAATCAAACACTGACAAATTAATCAAGTTTTGGCATTAAATAACCTATAAGGAATTGATATGCCATTAAGTGAATAAATCAAACCAGACCATTAAGCCATGCAAGGTGCTCCTTAGAATTAAGAATAGTTTAGAATTGTTTCTCTGAATTTTTGAGATGAGGCTTGATAACACTGGTTTACAAAAAAATTGAGGCAAGCACAAAAATAGCTGTTTTAACCTAATATGGGGGTGCTGAATTCAGATTTGAAATCCGTTTTTACACATCACCTTTAGTTTTTTAGATATGCATACTGTACATTTTGTACACATACTGTACATAAAGGCGTATATGCATTCAGGGTTAATTTATAATATTGCGTGATTTATGTCTTTTTTTTAGTTATTAAGCAATAAATGTAAGTGATAGCATTACATTATATATATAGCTATATATCAAGACGGATTTTGGCAGTTAAGCATAGCCAACACGTCTCAATCAACAGCCAGTAGTGCACTGGCAGTCAGCGCAGGAGGTTGTCGTCCCTCGCAGCGCAGGAGGAAGGTATCCCTCGACAATTGTGTTACACAATCTTTTGGGTATATATTTGTATTACAACGCATATTTTATTGTTTCTAACAACGCATATTATATGATGGGATACATCTGCTGGATGCGCTTGCGTGACATCCCGGAGGCAAAATACAGCAGATCATCTAAGAAAACACACTTCTAACTGTCTGCGGTACTATGAATTGTGTACATTGTGTCATCCAAGTATATTTATTCCGTCAATGTTCTTTATCTATCCTGTTTTATCTGTAATAAGCTGCTGCAACTGTTGAAATAAGCACGTATATACTCTGTATATACTAAAATAAGACTATTTAAAAGACAGAAAACTAGAGGTGATAGAGCAAAACTGTTTATAAATTTGAATTCAGCACACCCAAATTAGTAAAAAAACACCTATTCTTGCCTCAGACAAAAAATATTTTTTTGTAAACCAGTGTAATTAGTATTATTTGTATTATTCAGTTGTTTTTATTTTTATTGTTATACCTGAAGAAGGCTGGGGGGCACATTGCCCAAAATGTTGTACAGATAACAATAAAGATGAGGACAATAGTCCAAATAATACTAGTTTAGAATTGATATAAAACCACAAGTATAGAACACTTAGTGAGAGTCATACTCGCTACGCATTCGTAACTGGTCTTTGAGACTGGCTTGCCAACTATTGCGTGACAATGAGGTGCTTTAACAATGTGAAAGGTTAAATGAAATGCTAAAGAATAATTTACTGCCTTTTCATAGGATAATGTTGCTTAAACTGACAAATAAAAATTCAATTACTTGCCTTCTTTCATCCTGATTTATTTGATAATTTCTCAGATCAATGAATTATGTCAAAGAGCCATGCCTTTTTTTTTTTCTTGTTTCTTTTATCTCGTCTTTCTGTTACCTCTCAGATTCGGTGGAATTAAATATTGCATTAAATAAAGCATTTAATGGAGAGATTCATTGATGTTCTTTTAGAAGATTTGAGAATTGGCGACCATAAGAGGAAGAGGATGTTTCAAAGCGTGGTGGTGTAATGGTTAGAGTCGTAGGAAATGGACTTGTCAACCCGAGTTCAATTCCTGGATGAAGCCACAGTTCACATAGTGCTAATACCCTTGGGAAATGTATGAATCCAACTATTCTCCTCCAGCTATAAATAAATAGTAAGGCAGACTGGGCTCTTTAACCTTGGTTAGGCAACCAGTCTAGGAGAAGAAAAACTCTGAATTTAAACCTGGTCACTACTAGAATAAGCTCAGGCCTACTTCATCATAACAGTAATCATCATCCTCATCATATCACGCAATTAACACGGATATCCATGACAATCTCTTGCCAACCTTCTCTATCATTCATTGTCTCAGGGAGGTCCTATGCACAGCATCCAGTATCCTTGCAGTGTTGGTCAATGAAGGTCCTTGCTGGGCAGCCCACACTAGCATGTCCATGTGTTGGCTTCCACAGGAGAACATCCTGAGGAAACCAATATGAGTTCATCCTTACTTCTCCAACATTTAGTGATCTATTTCAATTTAAAAAAAAAAAATTTTCAACCACACCAGAAATGTTGACAAAAACAACAAAAACAAATTTATTTGTTTCTGCGTCTGGTTTTCTTAAGATTTGTCAGATTGCCAGGTGGTTTGTGGGTGAGGGAAAATGTTTCTTTGTTTTTGTTGCCAGCCACATAAATAATATATGACACATAATATATATATTTAGGAGGCACTCTTTGTGCAATGGTTATCTTCATAGGAAGTGGACTCGGCAATCCAAGTTCAAATCCTGTACAAGGCTGTTTGCATTTCACATAGTGCTAATATGCTTAGGAATAGTATGAATCCAATAATCTCCCTTTAGCTATGGGTAAATAGTAGGGCAGACTGAGCTCTTTAACCTTGGTTAGGCAACCAGTCTATGAGAAGGAAAATTCTGAATTGAAACCTGTTTAACAGCACTTAAAAATTGACCTTGTGTTGCATCCTGCTGGTTTGGATATATATATATGTATATATGTGTGGATATATATAGATATGATAAAGAAGATGACTTACCGGGGAATAGAAAATCAAGTTAATCGCAACATAGATGGTCGATACAAATATTATCCTAATAAGTCAGGGTTATTAAAAATATGAAGTGCTCAATATATTAGTAGAGAGGATTTAGTACAAAGGTATATATAGATAACCTTTATCTATATACATATATACACCAAAGGAGGTTTCAGCTGCAGATATTGAAAAAAAGAAAAGAAAAAGAAGTGCATTAATAGATATTTGAAATTTCATAATCAACCACATTAATAATAATTATAAAAAACACATTAAATAACTTTATAATAACACAAAATTTTACTTTTATAATTATACAAAAGAATTTTCTGCTGCATATTAAAAAAAAAGAAAGAAGCTATTGAATAATATATTATAATCAAACAAATATATACAAAAATTAATAACCCTCATTTGATAAATTCAATAATATTAAAATCAAATCAACTTTCATACAAATATATACACCAAAAAGTTTCTGATGCAGATATTTTTTTTTTAAAGAAAAAGAAAAAAAAAGCCCATTAATAAAACAAACCAAGTAATGACCTTTAATCCTGCTGATACAACTTGAAGTTATTAATGCAGAGTGGCGCAGAAATGGTTCCATTTATTTGTATTTATTTTTCCACTCATTGTCTCTCCACTTGATTAAACACTCGAGGCATTCAATCCATTTTTTCTTTCTTTCTTTCTCCAAATATGAATCTTGGAAGCATCTCCATAAAATACACAAAAAGGAAACAAATAAAATCATGTTTTCAACAACAATAACAACAACAAAAATCTCTATATTATTCACTGATTCATATCTTGCTGGTTTCTGGCTTCTCTTCTGTTCTTTTTCTCTCAGATAAATAAACAGCAAAACAAAATGTTCACTCTTTAAAAATATGATAGAAATTGAATGAATAATTTATGACAAGAAGCATCGCTTGATTGTTGTTTTTTCTGTCTTCAAGATCTCTATCATCATTTAATGATTCTATTTAGACTAATAACTTAATATTTTATCATTCAACATTCCAATTACTGAATTCTCTGCTATTTGTTAAAAGTTTATCAGAAAGTGTTGTACAACTTGAAGTAAACTTGTATTATTTTATTTTATTTTTTTCTACAAAATTTAAATTCTATGGTATTTGTTTTTTAAGTCAGACTGTCAGTTATTTAACATGGTTTCCTCGTCAGTGCTAACCCAAAGTATAAACAATATAAGTGGTTGTTTAGGATCCTCCTATACACACCAAGGGGTGTCTACTAGAGTGCTTCTGCCCTGTCGTCTGGGGCAGTAGAATACACTAACTGTACCTCTACAGAAGGGTAAGACTTCTTCACAATGGAGATACCTGTTGGCCATATTTAGTGACCTGTAATGCAGAGGACTGGGTTGGGTGGTTGTTTAGGATTCTATGGTCACCAAAGGGAGCCCACAAGAGTACTTTCATCTTGGCTAGGGTTGCAGAATTTGCTGACTGCACCTCTAAAGAGGTGTGCAATGGGTGGGTGGTCTTACACCTTTTAGCTGTGGTTGGTGACTTGTGATGCCTGAGAACAGGATTGTGGTGGCTGAGTGGTCAGTGACTTCAATTCTAAGTGGTTCCATGACATGCAACACTCCACTTCCATCCTTACTTGGGCTAGAGGAGTGGTTGGAGAGGCTCCATCTGATCAATAAGCTGGTCAGGTCAAGTCCTAGCACTTATATGATTGTCTTTACCATATTCTTCAAATTGCTTTTATGGCAAACACCCACCTCTTTTTATGATATAGGTGCTAGAAGCCAGTGATTGAGGGGCAACAGAAGTATTTATGAATACACATGAAGTTAATGAAAGTTATTTATACCAATTCATCATTATTGATATGTATTAAGTTAATAAAAAATCAAACATAATCATTTCTACCAATTTAGCAAATTGAGTTAAAAAAATATAAAACACATCAAGTTAAACAAATCATTTATCAAAATGAGTTGATTTGGCATTAAATGACCTGAAACGGGTTGATATCCCATAAAACAACCAACCAACCAACCAACCAACCAACCAATTCATTGGGTTTCTTTTTGTTTTTGTTATTTTTTCATTTTTTTTTTTAATAGTATACCATTGCCATAAAAAATGATGTGCATAATAAAAGCTTAGTTTTTTTTTTAGTCTTTTTTAAAACATATTTGGACTATTTCTCTGAATTTTTGAGATGAGACTTGATAATTTGTATTATTTGTATTGGAGGGCACACCATCTGAAATGTTGTACAGATAACAATAAAGATGAGGACAATTGTCCGAATAATCCAAATAATACAGATATTTGGATATCATGAAACATAGACTTATAGTCAATATTGTTTGCACCAGTGGGAGATGAGGGGAAAGTCAGATTTTATTTAAGGCTTTAGGTGGCATGCTTTTGTGTAACAGTTATTGCAAACAGCCTCATCCAGGATTTGAAATTAGGTCGCTAATTCCATTTCCAATGATGATAATCATTACACTAAGTAGGCCTATATAATTGGGTCACCAATTCCATTCCTGGTGATGATAATGAAGTCCCTATGTACAGTGTAATTGAAAAATGATATCAATATTGCTATCATTCTTTAATGGAACAGGTAAATAATGTGCTAAAATGAAAAAATTCTTTAAAAATTGAAGGAATTTTAATTATAAATTAGTTCGTCTTAGAATCTTAAAAACAGTGTGACTATCAATTCTACTTTTGCCTTAATAGGGCATCCCATTGTGGTATAATGGTTTGCAGGCTAGTCTTGCAGATCCATTACTACTGGAAAGTGAGTTCAATTCTCACTGGATGCCTCATATACTTGCGACCTTGTGTCACATCCTACTCATGATGAATGGGTTGTGTAATAAGGGTGTCCTATCGTGATATAATGGTTAGCAAGCTAGTCTTGTAGATCCATTACTACTGAAAAGCAAGTTCAATCGCCAAAAACAGGTATCCTTGTATGACCTTAAACCACATGTGATGGTGAGGCTCCAGTTTTGAACATCTGGAGAGTGTTGAGTACGTCTTCATTGCCATTACTCTCAGGTCCACTCTGACTCAGAGTGATAGTACATGTTAGGGTCAAATAGAGCTATTTTCTAATTATTAGTAAGAGTATGTAACCTTGTACTACTGTGTGCAACTTATTTGTATTAGATAGGAATACTTGATATAACAGTCTACACAATACTTAGGGAATCAAGGAAAGAGTGTTCCTTGATTTTACATCATCATATTTACCTGGCAAATATAGGGGGTCCTATCAAAGTGTGATGGTTAACAAGCTAGTCTTGCAGATTCATTACTAGTGAATAGCGAGTTTGATCCTTGCTGGATGCCCCATACTTGCAACCTTGTATCATATCCTACCCATGGTGAACAGGTCTAATAATGGCCTAATGTATACCCATATATATATATATATATATATATATATATTCATATTTTGATATAGTAAAAAGTTGGTGTACCATGTAAGTAAATTAGAGATTTTCCAGGCAAATATAAATTGTGGTATAATGGTGAGCAAGCTAGTCTCACAGATCCATTACTAGGGAATAGTGAGTTCGATCCTTGCTGGATGCCCAAACTTGTGACTTTGTTTCATATCCTACCCATGATGAATGGGTTGAGTAAATACCTACCAGCCAAATATTTTGAGTAAATGAATGATGTTTTTTTTTTTTCATGTATTTTAATCAATTTCTCTGAATTTTTTAGATGAGACTTGATAATTAGTATTATTATATTATTTGGACTATTGTCCTCATCTTCATTGTTATTTGTACAATATTTCAGCCAATGTGCCCTCCGGCCTTCTTCAGGTATTTCTTGTCAGACTCAGGAACCTTCTCATCATAAACGGGAGCCATCACGGAACTTTGAACCTAACCCTTTATTCAGTCTACGGGGGTATCCTGTTCTCATTCCACTAACCATAGCTGGGCTACTTTATGACAAAAAGGTTCCGAGTCTGACAAGAAATATCCGAAGAAGGCCGGAGGGCACATCAGCTGAAACATTGTACAGATAACAATGAAGATGAGGACAATAGTGCGAATAATACAGATTTTAATCAAATTAAATGTCTTTGTGCCTTTCCCTGCCAAAATATGCATACTTTATTGTAGGGGGACACCATTATTTTCTAAGTGCTTAGTGACTCACCAGGATTTAGTCCAACCCTGTGTACACCTGATTGATTTTTTTTCTTTTCTTTTTTAATTTTCTTAAAAGTTTTATCTGGATTTTTTCCCAGTGATTTGTTTGTATCGTTAAACATCTTAACTTTTTGAGAAATATAAGTATCTTTAAACTGCAGTGCTTTAATATACTGCAGTCACTAAATTCTGTGATGGTAATTTTACATTTTAGTAATTTTAGTCAGGGTTAAAACAGAAACATTGTTCTTATTTTCAGAAAAGCTTTGGTCAAGAAAAAGCTGAGGTAGGCAATCTCCCTCTTCTGAACTCAAACTTTTTCTCTCTTCATTTCTCTTTCTTTTTATTTTTAAACATTTTTTTTCTTGGCTTGTCTTTTTTTCTCTCACACTCATCATATTTTTTGCAAGGAATGAATGTGCACATTTTTCTTTTAAATATATCTTTTAAAACTATTTAGAATTGAATGATTATTAGTTATTAAGAATTTATAATCAAATTGTATACATTTCAAATTAAGAAAATCTAATTCATTTTGCTTCCTGTGAATGCTTTTGTGATGTGATGTATTATACTTGAAATTATAATAATCAATATAAAAAAATGGTCTCAGAAAAATCTACATTACAAACCAAAAATTTAGGACCACACTGAATTGTTTCTCAAGTTCATAGAAATTGCTAATTTTGTATATTTGGATATATAGATTCATCTATTATGTACATGCAAATCCTTACATAAAATTCAGCCAAATTCATTTTTATTTGTCTGAATGTTTAAGATAATAATTTGTATGACTTAGATTTTTCATCTTTATTGGTATATACACAATGTTTTGGCTAATATGTCCTCAGGTTTTCTTTAGGCATTTCTTGTCAAGCACTGGAACCTTAGTTGGAATTGGAACCCTTTATGGAACTCTGAATCAAACCCTTTATTTAATCAAAAATAACATGGATTGTGAACAATCTACCCCAATGGAGAGCACACCATCCAAAACATTGTGTATATAATAACAGATGAAGACAGCAGTTTGAAAAATTTAAATAATATAAAATTCACTTTGGTTTAAAATATAAATTGCATACATGCAAATAAAAAAAATGAATTTTTTCTTTAAAGACATGAAATGTGATTCATTTTTCAAGTTTAAAGGAAAAAGTCGATGTGGTCCAAAACTTTTGACTAGTTGTGTATATCTAACTTTTTTGATGAGATGTTTCAAAGGAACTTACCATTTAAAAAAAAAAAAAGGTTTAAGGATTGTTACTTCAGTTAAATCTGCTAGACTTAAATAAATTAGCTAACTTCATTATGGACACACAAAATTCTATTTTCATTTTTATTAAAATTGAGAGCCCAGTTACTTGATCTGATATTAACTGAACCTTAAGGTTGGTTTTAAGTACAGTTTTTTATTATTTAGATTTTTCAGAATGTTGTCCTCAACTTTATTGTTATATACACAACATTTCAGCTGGAGAGCACATCATCCAAAAAGTTGTGTATATAACAAGATGAGAACAACAGTCTGAAAAACCCAATCAATACAATTTATCATGCCTCACCTAAAAATTTCAGACAAATTAAGTACATTATTGGATAACCCCCCCCCAAAAAAAAAACAGAAAAGAAAAAACTGAACTATTTTTTTATCATTGCTACAAATTTTAATGAAACTTCAGTGACACTCATAGGAAGTGATTATTTCCCTTGATTATCGTTTTCAAAATTTCTTTAGTTGTAGTGAATATTCATTCATGAAATAGTGTAAAAAATTATATATATATATATATATATATATATATATAGTGTAAAAAATTATATATTTATATGTAACATCATTTGTTTTTTCTAAAAATGTTAAATTCATATATATATATATATATATATATATATATATATTGTTTTTGAAAAAAAAGTTATTAGCCAAGTACTAATCACAAATTAGGATATCAAATGAAAGAAAAGAAAATTCTAGGAAATATATTTTTGGTATTTCTAAGAATTTTCTTTTTTTTTTTAGAAAATTATGACGTTTCAGCTTTTTTACTGTTGTACCTTATTTCTACTACTCCTTTACTTCCTTTTTATGGTTTACATTTGTCGCATCCTGCCCATGGCAGGGGGTTGGGTAATCATATTCAACTGCGGGCACCATTTGAAATATTCAAGACATTTTGGCATTTACTTATAGATCTCTCCATTCTATCATCCATAACCATGAGAAGTGATGCAAATAGGTTCCTCCTATTTAGCATCCGTATATTTTCTTGTGAAAAGAAACCTCCTAATCCATATTTATAATCCCAATTTCCTCTTTCACCCACGTGGTTACTAACCACCCTTATCTCATATATATTCTTGCTTGAAAATAAACTAAGACTTTTTTTTAGAACAAGAACACACAAGTAAATTTATTGAAATCCCTTTTGTTTTTTGTTGTTTTTTTTTTTTTTTTTTTTTTTCATTTTTGTTAGAATATTTTTTAGCTAACATTAAATACCAATATTTGAAAATTTAATAATAATCTATATAATGATAGACGAATAAACTCATCTTCAAATTGGCTACACTGGTTTAGCTCAGTTGGTAGAGCATCTGCCCAGGAACCATAAGGTTTGCATAATAAATGGTGGGAATAATTTGCATGATGATTTTAACAAAACTGGGTTTAATAAATAATTATTTGCTGTTACTATCATGTTATTCTCAAACGTATGAAAAGCAATCCTATATATGTTTTTATATAGAAAATCAATTAAAATAACATTAAAATGAGTGTAATATTTTTATAATGGCTCTTATTTAGTTTTGTTAGTCTTTCTAATTTAATATGATATTTTATTATATTAAAACTTAAATACTTGCAGCCAGGGGGTGCATATTTTAGCTA
The DNA here is from genome assembly GCA_023376005.1 of Doryteuthis pealeii. Taxonomy (NCBI): domain Eukaryota; kingdom Metazoa; phylum Mollusca; class Cephalopoda; order Myopsida; family Loliginidae; genus Doryteuthis; species Doryteuthis pealeii. Next base: position 106,743,738 of record CM042154.1, read on the forward strand.
GTAAATATAATATGCAATACATGATAAATATAATCAAAGCAATAATCCATATTATATAACCAAATATAATCAAAGCTATTGTCCATGATATATCAAATTTTAAAGAATTTATTTTGAGGATTTATCAATAAGATTAATGATAAGGATGTTTGTCAATAATCATCTAGTATAATCAATGAATTATGGGAAATAAAACTAAATTTGTGTCCAGTTTTAAATTAATAACATCTAAAAATTCTTTAACTGATAATTACTAAAAAATTTTTAAACAAACAAGAGATTATCTGATAAAAGACATCACTTATTGAAATGTTTTTGTTGTTTGCTTCAGAATGATTTTTATCTTTTTTGAAATGTGTTTTGTGTGTAAGAATGAATTTTACATCATCTTCCTTTTTCTATTCTTTTTCTATTTCCATACTCTTTATCTGTCTTTTTTCTTCTTTTTTTTACATTTGAATTTTTGTCCTGGAATGTCTGTCTAATTTCTCTATATTTGCCAATTTTGTTGTGTGTTTTCAAATGTCTTAATATACAAGTCTATCCAAAATGGCAGTTGCTCAATAGATACCATTGCATCATGGGAATTTTTTTTTTTCCAAAAGAGCTTATCACAAAAATTGTATAACATTTCAATCAAGAAGGAAGGGTTTGTTTATTGTTACACCAGCTAATAATAAGTTTTCTGGATTTTATTTTTATTTTCTTAGATAAAAGGATGAAAATAGAACAATAATAACAATGAATATAAAAGATGAATGTTCTATTAAAGTCATCTTGAAAGATATAAAATCATCAGAGAATAATTGAAAATGTTTAATTAACATTACTTCCCACTCCTTTTTTTTTTTTCATCCAGACATTTATATTGTTACCCAAGCAAATCAAATGACAAATACTAGACATTTTATGTTTGACTTTTGTTGTACTAAAATGTCTTCAAATCACTGCTAATATTATGATGCATTTAGATTTACAAAAAAGATTATTTGTATTATGAGGGTAATCCCAAAAGTAAAGCCTCTAAGGCACTCATGTGACTATTGGCAACACTGTTATGTTTGTTGTGCATGCATCTGCAACTATGTGCACCTCACTGCCATGCTCAGTCTCGGCTTGGATGTTATTTCTGATGGAGCTCCTGATTGACACTACTGACAAGTGTGAAGTTTTTTGCAGTTATTCAGTTTTAGAACACTAGAGACATTAAACCAATTGGGGATATAGGGAAATTGTTTGTTCGACTATTGTGAACACTGTTGTGTTTGTTGTGTATCTGTCTGCACCTATGCATGCCTCACTGCCATACACAGTCTTGGCTTTGATGTTGTTTCTGATGGAGCTCCTGATTGACTACTGACAATTGTGAAGTTTGTGCAGTTATTCGTTTTTAGAACACAAAAAGCAATCAATTAGGAATGCAGGGAAATTGTTTGTAAGATTATTGGGAAGACTTGTGTTTGTTGTGCATGCATCTGTGCCTGCCCTTGCACATGCATCCTTGCCACACTCAGTCTTGTCTTGGCAGTTGTTCCTGATGGAGCTCCCTATTGACACTACTACTAAGTGTGAAGTTCACACAGTTATTCGGTTTTAGAATGTAAAAGGCATTAAGCCAATTGGGAATGAAGAGAAATTGTTATTGTAACTATTAACAACACTGTTGTATTTGTCCCTGTGTGCAACTTGCTGCCACGCTCAGCTTTGGTTTGGCAGTTGTTTCTGATGGAGCTCCTAATTGACACTATTGCCAAGTGGGAAGTTCACGCAGTTATTCAGTTTTTGAATGCAAAAGGCAATAAACCAATTGAAATTCATCACCAGTTAATGGAAGTGTATGGTGAGTCATGCATGGATGTCACAAATATCTGCAAGTGGGATAGGGACTTTGCAATGATGATGGGGTTCAATGTTTCCTCAATGACATGGTAGCGAGCTGGTATGACATGGGCATACAAAAACTGTCATAGCATCTACAAAAATGCAAAAAATAGATACATGGTAAAACTTTAAATTGATTTAAACATTGACAATAAACAATCAACATTTTTGTGATTTCTAAATATTTTGGAGACCTTTACCTTTGGGAATATCCTCATATATTCGTATTTTTTTCAGATTTCTGAAACTTTCAAAGAGATATATTTTTGGTGGGCAATCATAATACATTTTATTGGCATACTTTTATTTTCATCCAGGTATTTACTAGATATTTGTGTGTGAGTGAGAGGAAGCATTTTCCATTTTTAACACAAGTGATTTGTCCAATTACTTATAAGAGTAATAAGTATTAGTGTATAAGTGGCACTAGGTCTTTATAATGTGTTACTGCATCCATGGATACACTAACACTGAATATTCAGTAGGGAAAGACAAAGAAACTAATGCACATGAAGGTTTAATATATACAAAATGTAATAACATAATAGATATGTCCTCAAAACAAATACTTGTAATCATATTTTTATTTAAAATTTTTAATTATATCTTTTATTTTTATTTATTCATTCCCTGTAGATGACTGGGTCTTTAAAAGTTACAAAATGTTCACTGTTGGAATAAGCCATTTTAGATATCATTATTATTAGCAGCATCAGCATCAAAGATAATAGCTAAGAATGGAACTAACTCTCCTATTCATTTTTAAAGTTCTAGGATTTTAAACAACAATCTGGATGATACTTTCAACAACATATGCACACACACACACACACACACACACACGTATACACACGTATACACACAAGGGTGTTTGGAAAGTAATATCATGGAATAAAAACCCATTCAAATGTAACAAAAGTTAAATTGTTTCATAAAGAACATTATCCTATTAACAATGATAAGATCCCATTATGAAAATAAATCTTTTTATTCCTTGCTGAAAGAATCTAGAATTCTCTACCCTAATGCCATTTCAGAATTTAAACTGAGGTTTTATCACTGTAAGCTCTCGGAGAGCAGTTGGTGGAATATGGCATCTTATATTATGAGCTACCCAAATAAGGCATGACAATCACACCAAACTTATGTCATTGTTATATACCCATATGCTCATGTTGTGGGTATATAAACAATTTTCTTAACTAAGTTTCTTTACTACCTAGCACAGCGTACGCAGTTGATGAGTTCCAGCTAAGGCAAGAGACATCTCTCTCCGCCAACATCTTGCATGGAACTGAGGATCTCTAGCTCTCACGTGACTTCATGTGATTTGTGGTTTTTCCGCCTCTGGGGTCAAAAGGTCCCAATGGTCTGTAACTTTCCATTTTCACTACATAGTGTTGTCAATAATCTATGCTACCATAGATTATGCAACACTTATGCAAAGACTTTCTTAATTTGGTCAACAGGAATTGTATTATTTTTCAGAATGGCAATGCAAATTCACAAATAGATGTTGTTATTAGCACCTTTTCATCCACTAAGGACAATGGTGTAGAGTCCAAAAAAGAAGAAGAATTTATCTGCATCTGCGCAAATAGCTGAACAGGCCAATCCCTGAGTGACAGTCTTTGGCGCACTGACTGCACACAAGTGTGATGCTTGCTGAGGCTACTGTTTTCTCTCCTTCCTTCTGGTTCTCTTTGCCGTGGAGGCTACTCTCCTTACCACTTCACTCCTCTTTGTGCCTTGTTTAACATTTAGGTTCCAAGTCACCCAATTTGCTGCATCTACCTCCCATGTGTTTGTGTCAATGTGTCATATCCTCATGTCTCTCCTGCAGACATCTTTAACACGTAGGCATGGTCTACCTACCAATCTGGAGCTTTTTACTGATTCACCTTACAAAAGGTCTTTCAGGATGCGGCCATTTTCTATGCTCCTGATATGACCAAGCAAGCAAAGGCACCTCTAGCAGAGGATGGAGAACATGCTGTTCATGTTGGTGCAATCCAGAACATCTTCACACATAATAAGCAAAGATAATAAGTGTTCACACATGATAGTCAAAAAAAGTAAAGTTGGCTGAGTGACCGATTGTTGGTATCAGCTAGTGCTATATCAGGAAGTTTGTTTTTGCATCTGAGGTGGAGTACCACCCAGACTTAGCAAAGGCTGATATCGAACCTGGAACCATGTGGTTTCAACGCAGATGCTTTACCGACTGAGCTAAACCAGCACCATGATAAGCAAAATAAATAAGTAAAGTTGTCGGGGTGGCTCCTTATTTTACCGCGCATATCCCTGTGCTACTAATACACTGAGTTGGCAAGGGCCGGTATTGAACCAACCTGGAACCTTGTGGTTCTTAGTTGAATGCTCTACTAACTAAGGGGGGGGGGTAAGCAAAATAAACTCAGTAAAATAATAAAGTTTATACACTATACACAAAATAAACTTGGATAATCAAATTGGGAGATGACCTATTTCAGCATCCCTTGAATTTTTTTTTTTTTTTTTCCATTCAGATCACTAGGAAACTTTTATTATAGCAACATCTTTACAAAAGTAAAGAAGAGATCAATTCAGATTCTTAGAATTCTTTTCAGGAAAATTCTTTCAACAAAGAATAAAAGAATTATTATGTTTTCTCACATCAAAGATGATATTTTTATTTATATATTTTTTCATTTTTCACCAAAATGAGTCTAAAAAAAAAAAAGTATCCAGTCTCCTATAGGTCAAAGGTTATTTTGTTGTTATTTTACTTAATTTTATATCTATTCATTTTTTTTTTTTTTTTTTTTTTCAAAAAAATTGGAATGTACTTTTCATGTTTCAATATTGGTGAAACACAGTAATTAAAGAATTAGTTTCACATTGAGCTTCTGTTATTGCTACCATATATACCTTGCAGATAGGTTGCACCACTAATTTGTGGTTGTCAAAGTGAGTATTTGCAGCTGACCCACAGATAGGTTGCATTATAATCTGGCTAGTTACACACCCTATTCTAACATAAAATCCTAGCAAATATTCATGTTTGTTTCAAGATTTTGCTTTCAAATATCAGACCTAGAACACTTTGTCATAGACTGTGATGCATAATGCAAACATATAGAAATAAGGGTTGGATTTCCTATGTACTATGATTTTAATTGAGCCTGCAATTGGTGACTTAATGATAAATTAAAAAAATTAAAGAAGTGCTATTTTACATTTATGTCAAATGGATAGGTTGCACCACTGATTTTGGTAGAATTTTTGGTTAAAAAAAGCGTGTCCTATCCGTGAGTATATATATGGGTAATAATGATGAATTATGTTCTTGACAAATTTTACTTTTGTTCTATTTGAATGTATTTCTATTCCGTCTCCCCCATAATTAGACATTCCTTTCCAAACAACCAAGTACTTATTCCGGATGTCCTAAAAGCCTTTGTTTCAAAATGTCCATAAGTTGATTTCCTTTAAAAGTAAATAAGAAAAGATGGATGAAAGACAAAAAAACAAAATGTCAGAAACAATATCAAAAAAGCTTGTAGTCTGTTTCTTTGATATGTAATCAACAAATAAAGAGTATTTTTTTCTTTCTTTTTTTTTTTTTGAAGTATGTTTTATTTTAAGTTTGATAAGGATATAGAGGCAGACATTTTGAAAGAGGTTTGATCATAGGTGCCTCTTAGATTTGGAAATGTGATCAATCAAACAGTTAAGATATTTTTTTTTTGTGAATGAACACATGCACACACACACTTCCAGCCATTAAAGACAACAGGTCTGAAAGTATCATCATCATAATCATCATGGTAAGAAAACAGGTGAGGAATAGAAATGAAGTAGTATAAAGAAGTATTCTTTATATATATATATATATATATATATGTGTGTATATTTTTTTGTGAATATGGTGAGAAGAGAAATGAACTTGAGATAAAAATCTTGAGAAGGGATTGGAAAATATAGATTGAAGAGGTGGACTCTAATGTAGCATTAAGAGCAGAATGCAGACAAATTGAATCTGGAGACTTTTAACTAGACAAATGTGAAAATGTAATATAAAGGGAAGTGAATACAGACAGGTTAGCAAGAGAGGTATTGAAACAAGGAAGACAAAGTGAAAATAAATAAATAAAAGAAAGAATGTGTAATTTTGGGAGAAAGATGGTGGAGAAGATAAGTTGTATTATTTAAATCAAGACAGGGAAATGAGAAATATACAGACAATAGAAGCAAGGAAAAGTGAAACGTACAGACTTAGAAAATTCATTTTGGGACACCATTTTTTTTTTTTTTTTTTTTTTTTCTGAAATCTTCCCTCCAGAACTGAATTGCATAATTTATACAGAATTTACTCAAAAAGATAGACAGAAATGTGTTTGTGTATCTGTTTGTGTGTCTGTGAGGAAGAGAGAGAGGAGGGCAACAAAACTTGAACCATAAGATATACAGGAATGTGTCTGCTTCTGCATATGTGTGACTGACTGTAAGTGAGAGAGAGAAAGGAAATTTGCTTAAAAAGAAATGGAGAAAGAGAAATAGAGTATCCACAAAGGTAGGGGGAGTGAGAGAGAGAAAACTATAAAAAATATGTAGAGAGAGAGAGAGAGAGAGAGAGAGACACACACACTTGCTTTGAAAGAAATAAACCTTTTTCAAAGGGATATACAGAAACAAATGGGAGTTAAAACTTGGGGGGGGGGCTTGCTCAGAAAGAAGAGTAACAAAAAAAATAATCTTTTCCAAAATGATATACAGAAAGAAAGAAAGAAGAAACTTGTAGGAAAAAAAGATGCAGAACAAGCAAGTGATCAAAAAATAGAAAAAGATGACAAATTTATAAAGAAATAGATATTGTATATGAAATTGATAAAAATGGCTGACCAAGAAAGAGAAATGGAGGAAGAAGTAGAGATTGACAGTGGACAAAATGGAAAACAAAGATTGTTGAAAAGGAAAATAAAATTGATGGAACTGGGAGGGGGATATTTTAAAACAGTAAAAGTAAATAATCAGAAAATCTTGATCACACGTTGTGGTTTATTAGTGTTAAAATAAAAACAGTGCTGAAAGATAGGTAGGTTGGTAGGTTAGTTTATCTTACTTTAAACGTGCCACCTACCCACCTTTCTCTTGCCAAAAATGGTCAGGTGTCAGGGAAGAAAATGAAAGTCTTTATTTCTTCAGCAATTTCCTTTACCTTTTTAGAAAAAGAAAAAAAAAATGGTTTTAATCAATACACAAAAATAATAGAAATATCTAGAACACAGCTGTGTATGAAGAATCAAAAATGCAATCACAAAATTTTTTTTGTTTTATCAAGTCATCCACCTCATCGCCCCCCCCACTATATATTTTTTCCTCCTCCTTCAACTTTTCTGAAGTCGACCATTACTATTGTGATTAAAGAACAGGAATGGACATTCAACATTATTACTTGTCTTTTTTAAGAGTGTTCTTCAAGAAAGCAAAGCAAAAATTCTATTATCTTTGCTGGGAAGAAAAACAAGTGTTTCACTCATTCCTACTATTCAGCTTTTAAATGATCATTTTCATCCATTTTTAGCCTGGAAGGGGAAAAAATCACATTCATGAGATTGTTCCCATTCATGTCCTTATCTTAGAATTAAATTAAGATTACTAAAATCCATTTTGTATTTGATAAAACCATTGGTTTTTTTTCTTGCATTTCATAAAAGTACCAACCCTGCATAACCTTTAGAATACACCGACTGCACCTCTACAGAGAGGTAAGACCCCCACCCCAAATGAGGCCACCTGTTGCCTTGGGTGGTGACCCATGATGCTTAAGGATGGAATTCTGCTGGAAAATCAATACATTCTTGGCCTTATATATATTTACCAACTCCTCCATACGAGCAGAATGCCGACACAAGGTCAATTACTTGAGCGAAATTAATCAGGTTTGAATTCTGATTTTTCATTCTTCTAGTTTGGTTACCTAGCCAAGGTTGAGAGCCCAGTCTGCCCTGTTATTTACCCATAGATGGAGGGAGAGTAGTTGGATGCATAACCTTTGCCAAGGGTATTAGCGCTATGTGAAATGCAAACAGCTTTGTCCAGGATTGGAACTTGGGTTGACAAGTCCATTTCCTATGAGTCTAACACTTACTCCACACATCTTCATCATTCCTGGCCTTATAAGATTATAGATATTTTTCAGAACTCCAGTTCAGTGTATCTCTGGGAATAATAGCAACAAAGGGGTGACTCCACACCCACTTGAGCTCCAGAACTGGAGCCTCACCACTAGATACAATTTAGTGTCATACCAAGGTTGCATCATAGTAAAGGAGTTAGAACTCTAGTTGTGCTATTACATTCGCTTTCGGATTATAATAATAATGAAATGAAATTTATTGTGTACAGTGCTCAGGTACACCACAACTCCTCAAAGTCTCATGTTAAGTACACAGAATAATGTTGTGTCAGGAACATGAACAGTTCACAGTAGTAATATGCCATGTATGTGTGTGCATGTGTATGTGAAGAGTGGCATCAGGTATAGTGTTGGCGGACTACAGGAAGCATGGAGGCTTTGAAAGATTCAGTGCTCCGGCAGCCTACAACAGATGCAGGCAGTTTATTATACCCTTGGGAAAGGTATGAATCCCCCTCATCCCTTCTAGCTATGGGTTGAATAGTACTGTTCTTCTACAAAGATTGCTTTGGCATTAAATAACACACAAGGGTTGATATGCCATTAAACAAAGAAGCCAAACCAATTCAATAAGTTTACATTGAAATCAAGAAGTGTTTTAGTGCTCCCCATGTATATGGTTTGGTTTGATATTTTAAACTTTTTCTGATCATTTTCTTCTTTTATTTGAACATTGTGTTATCACTGAAGAAGAATAGTGTCTATCAATTGATCAAATGACTTTGATATTGAGAGGTGATAGGAGCACACATGTCAAGCTGGTTCAAACAGTGACACAACTCGTGTTCCTTCTCTTTGATAAAAAGTGTTAATCTAGACCTTTTTTCAAAGTTGAAAGAATCTATAAAAAGAGAGATAATATGATTAAGCTGATCTTTTTCTTACAAGTATACTTTCTTTGAGTTGAAATTCATATTTTTATGATAATAATAATAATGTAGTAAACTAATGCAACGAGAATACAAGACTAGGCACGACTTGGTTGGAAAGATAATCTACTGGGAATTGTGCAAGGAACTAAATTTTGACCATACAAAAAAATGGTACATGCATAAACCAGAATCTGTTCTTGAGAAGGAAACACATAGAATTGTTTGGGACATTGAGATAAAGACAGATCACCTTATAGTTGTATACAGTTGTAAATATGAAATGTTTTCCTCCTTATATTAAAGAATAACATTCACTCTTTATCATCATTGTGAATGGAAGAAGCAATCATATATATATACACTATTAATCCTACTATTTGCTCTACTTAGGTATCGAGCACTCTTTACATTTTAGCTTTAGACAGGCCTATCATCAAATAGCATTTACACAAAAGTTATTTACATAAAACCTATATATATATATTTATATATATATGAATATATTGATACACTTGTTCCTAAATCTTCCGTCCATTATTTTCTTAACACCCTCTGGTTAAAAATGAGACTGTTCAAATCATCCAAGATGAAATGCAAAAATGTAGATACCTATTATCTGGTGTTGCTTATCTGCTGAATTCTTATTTCTTATGAGTGTTATCACCTCAGTTAAATAATGAACTATTCTGTTTTTATAATAAAGAAATGACATGCTAATATAATAAGAAAGAAGGAAAACTGAATTCAAACCTGTTAAACTCCACTTAACAAAATTGACCATGTGTCACATCTTGAGGGATTGTTAAATACATATACTAAAGTATTCTTATTATTCCTCATATAATTTGTACTAGTATCCAAATCTTCACTGCTCTTATTATGTTTAGTTACATACAATAATATCAAGTGACTCTCCAATGTCTATCAGTTGCTTTTTTCTCCTTGATTGATTAGAATAATTTGCAAATTCAAGTGCCAAAGATTCATGTTTAAGTGGGAAATTCACAGACAAGACTGAAAAACATATCCCCAATGTATGTATGTATGTGTTTGTGTCTTATATATATATATATATGAGCAGGACCTTGGACATACCACAGTATAATAATCTAATTATTACAATGTTTGATATGTTTACTTAAGAGCTATTGCAAAAAATAGATCAATATGTGAAGGGGTTTGGTAAATACATACCCAAAAGATAACACGGTTATTTCCTATAAGTCCAACATAAACAAAGGGGAACCACTCTTGACTGATAAATTATTCATTTTCCCATTAAACTAACTCTAACCCTAAACCCGTCTTCTTTTTCCCAGTAGATCAATAAATAAATAAATAATTTATCAGTCAAGATAGGTTTATGTTGGAGTTATAGGAAATAACCAATAACACTAAGTTGATATCTATATCTCGTCAATATTTTCTCTCGAATAAAATCGTTAAACTTGCCACACAATTTATACAGTACAAAGCCAGTTAATTTATTCTATTGTCTTTCCTTCCCTATAAAGTTGTACCAGTTTTTCATTAATTCTTGTGGCTTATTATTCTTTCTATTTTTGTAACATTACACAAAGTTTTCTTTTTATTTCTATTGTTTCTGACTAACTTTAAGAGTTTTTGTTGTTGTCGTTGTACACAATGACAATGACGATAATTGTTGACTCCCAAACCTTCACTTTCTCTCATCTCTGTTGTCCTGGATTTTCTTTTTTCATCTTCATCAACAATTTAGTAATGATGTGTTCAGCAAGAACCATGATGAAAAGGTCCAGCTTTGCCATAAAGACAAGGACATCAATAAAAAATGGTGCTATATTTTTTGTTTTCTTTTATTCATCTCCCAAGACAAAGACTCATTGATTTGATTGGAAAGCTTCTTAAATACAAAAATAAAATAATAATAATAATAATAATAATAATAATGGGCTGTCCCTCTTGTAAGATACACTGGACCATTCCTAAAATGGACAAGAGAGGAGCTGATAGGTGTGAGTCCTGCATCCCTGATGCACAAAAATCTAAAAGGACGCAGTAAAATCATATCCATGCATCCCAGTGTTTTTCTCTTTTCTTCCCTAATCATTTCATGCTAACTGTAAATACATTTCAATAGTTTCTTAGAAATTAATTACAAAGGATAGGTTACAAGGTGGGTGTTAGATGGATTTAGTTGTTTCCCCAGATCATAATTAAAAACCCTACAATTTATTAAGAAACTTTAGTTGGGACCCATAAATTTTCCAAGAGACTCATTCAAACCAAATATGTGCGTCCCAGAACACAGTAAAATTAAAAAGCTATTAACATCACTGAATAATGTTTCTCTCTTAGTAAATGGGAACTATTTTAGAATTTGGCCAAGTCTCTCACAAGGTATCGGAAATTCAACAGAGAATTATCTTCCCCTGCCGCTAGGGGGAAAATCGCCAACAGGAGGTTGGCACGAGAATCAAACCAAACCTCACTTATCACAGAACAGTTACCAGGGAAGGACGTGAAAATAAGCGCCTCCAGCCACCTCGTCCATGACCAGCAAACTTTCTAAGGCGTTGTATCAGCATACTTTCTAAGGCTGTCACAATAGCATACTACAGAAGGCTGAAGAAAGAGAAACGACCTGACAAAGCATCTTAACAACATTCCAACCAGCGACCAGAATACCCCTGTTATCACCACTTCTCCAACGAACAGTATTTAACCTCACAGATAAGCCTTGTAGCAAATGCCAATAAATTTGCAACAAATTCTTGTATTATTTGTCAATACATGTATTATATTTCCATTGTATGTTTGTCTTCTTCGTCCGAACAATTTGCCTACGACTGGGAGATTTTAAGAGCCCCCCCCCTTTTCTCTTAAAGGCCTTAATTATGGAGCACCTAATTAAGAATAAAAATTGATTTTCAATGAACTTGTATGCCAATTTCTGGTCTTAAGCAAGTCTTTTGGACTGGTCCTGTAATTTGATTTGGTCATTGAGGCACTACTCATATAGTGTGTCTTATGCAGGAATAGTCAAGCAGAGCCCATCCCTCTCCAGGTCTACAACTAGTTTGAATTCACTGTTTTCCTTCTCTTAGACTGGTTGCCAAACCAAGTTTAAAGAGCCCAAACTGCCCTACTATTTATCCATAGCTGGAAGGAGAAAAGTATTGTGGGGGTGCTATTCATATAAGTGGGTCTTGGGTAACCCACCCCTCTCCAGGTTTACAAAAGGTTTGAATTCACTGTTTTCCTTCTCCTAAACTGGTTGCCATAACAAAGTTAAAGAGCCCTGTCTACTCTACCTTTTTACCCACAGCTGTAGGGAGAATAGTTAAATCTAAACCTTTCCAGAGTCTGTTAGGAGTTTGTGAGGTGCTTGTGATGTAATGGTTATTGTCATAGGAAATGGACATGGTGAACTGAGTTCAAATCCTGAACATGGCTGTTTGATGCCTCCTTCAGTTCTGATAGAAAACATTAGCTATTCTGTTATGAGAGTGCAATGCTTTATTGAATGTGGAACCCTAACATAAAGAGTAAAAGAGAGCACATCTGGCAATTAAGACAATAGTAATTAATCTAATATTAATTAGTTGTTTACTGTGTAGCTAGCTAAGTCAAATACAATAAAAGTCCAGACATGATAGGAACTTCCCATTTAAACAGCTTGAATGATCAACGCATTAGTGAATGGGGGAGTGTGGTGTAGTGTTTCTCATAGAAAACAACAACGCAGGTGTTAATTAAAGCCTTTATTCCCTTTTTCCAAGGTACACATTGCCGAAGCTCTCCGTCCGGAAGTGTCCGGTGAACCGGGAGGTGTTGTACCCTGTGATGATACATACATTACATCTCCCCCCTTCAAGATTCTTTTAGGGGTAGAATGGTCTGGGTAGACTGCCCTTATTTGTTTATTTTTTTGCTTATGCGCGTGTAGCGTGGACTGTCTCCTGTGTTTAAAAAACGTTAATTGTGGGGATACATTCTTTTCTTTCTTTTAAAGTGTTCCATTTAACACTTACTTTGTGAAATGGATCTTATCCTCGTCGCCATGTAGTGTTTCTCATAGAAAACAACAACGCAGATGTTAATTAAAGCCTTTATTCCCTTTTTCCAAGGTACACATTGCCTAAGTCCCTAGGCTGGAAGTGTCCGGTGAACCGGGAGGTGTTGTACCCTGTGATGATACATACATTACATATGCTTTAGAATATTTTGTGGAAATGTTCTTTAGCATGGTAACAACAAAAAGTACCATTGAATGAATTCAGTTTTCCTTCTCTTAGATTGGTTGTCTTAACAAGACTAAAGAACTCACTCTGTCCTACTATTTACCCTGGGATAATATCCATCCAATTATTTGTACCTTAGTAGTTTAAGAAGTGAATTTATAACTTACAAAATTCCTCAGCATGGCATCCAGTGTTCGCACAGAGCTGATGAATGTAAGTATTTACTGGTCAATCATCACTGGTGTTCTCATGTCCACAGGAGAATGTTATTTATGAGTTTGTCCTTACTTCTCCAGCAGTGTCCAGTATGTCTTGCTCATTTGTGTGATAGGAGGTAATTGACTGTACAGCTGCTTTTTTGTAGGGTAATGCTTCCAGGATTTGTTCAAAACAGCATGCAACAACCTTGTGTAGTTCCTGTCTAGTTTTTTTTTCCAAGCATTTCATTAAAGTCCAAATGGTGTAGCACTAACAAGGCTACAATATGGAGGAATTCTCACTTTTTTTTTATTAGGATGGTACTCTCCTAAAATGGAGGGTACAAAATCTGAGTCACTGGGCAAAATTCAGGTCCCACTATTTAATCAACCATCAAATTACAGTGCTTAGCTGACAACATTTTGACACCAATTCTGATTTTTAATAGTGTATATATATATATATATATATACACACACACTATTAAAAATCATATATATATGGGGGTGGTATAGGTAATATAGTTTGTTATATTTATAAGTAAAGAGTGTTCAATATGATTGATAGAGCAAATATATCTAACTTAGGGTAGTGAGTCAATGGTACTTGGTTCGAAAATCGCATAGGTAAGAAATTTCAATTACCAAGCACTGTTGACTTCATATCTTTGCTACCTTAACTTATGTTGGCAGGGATACCCAATATTACCTGAGAAAAAGTAGCATCTCTTCTCTCTCCAGCTATTAGTATATAGCAGGACAGACTAGGCTCTTTAGCCTGAGTAAGGCAACCAGTCTAGGAGAAGGAAAACTATAAATTCAAACCTGCTGAATTCCACTTAGAAATTGACTTTGTGCCACATCCTGCCAGTGATGGAAGGGTCGTGTAAAAACAAACAGTTCCACATGAGAAAAAGAAAATTCTTTGGTCACTTTGTCTTTAAAATTAGCATTCGAAATTTTGGGTTTTTTTTGGGTTCAGTTGATATCATGTAAGATGAAACTATCTCAGCCACAAAGCAGACCCTCGTAGATAGATGAAGACCAATGTGAACATGATTAGATAGGCAGTATGAACATCTGAAAGTTCTTGCTTGAATTTGTTTGAAAAGTTCAAACATTAATTTGACTTGCATAATATTTAACTGATACTGGTTTTTATCTCTCACTCACAAGCGTTCACTGTCCAGTGAATCAGGGGCGCTAACCCTTTTAACCTGAATGGCTACAAGTCAAAATGCACCTCTGGAAACTCAAGAAAGCAGGTAGATTACTTAAAAGATATTTTGAGATAAGGCTGATTTGTAAGGGAATGAAAGGAGGTGGAACAGTAAATGGATTAGAAGATAGAGAGGCTACATAGATAGCTATTTGCATCATTTCTCTTGGCTATGAATTGAAGAATGAAGAGATATACAAGCAAATGCCATTTGTAGTTAATGATTACCTCCCTTACTTCAAGTATTCTATCTTCAAGTGATGCCTACAGTCTGTATAGTGTACATGCTTCTTAACAACTGCTTACATTCCCCTAATGGTGAACAGAATTTATGAAATTGATTTTCATCGACTGATCAGCCTGTTTATTTACCTGAAACTTTGGCCGGAGTTTATCTCTTCCACTCACAGAATCATGGGTGTCAATATACAAGATTATTAATTGGTTTTTTGCTTTGAGATGTTTGGCCTTTCTATTTCAAGGTCTTGGGTCAATCAGAAATATTGCTTCTTTTTTTTTCCTTACCAAAATATATATTAGAAAAGTTAACAGTCTTGATATGATGATGATATCAAAATTCATATCAAAATATTCCTTACTTCTTGGATTGAGTTATGTTTGAAACAAATCCATTCTAATTGATTCTAATTAGTCATAATTTGAAATTAAGTCAAAAACTGACCCATCTCTAACACACATTCTGCCTGTCACTTTCCCTATCTCTATGTATATCTTGATTACCTCTTCATTATATATATTAGTTTCTCTGTGATGGTAAATAGAGGGATTAGAGAGTGTGAAATATATTTGTATGTTAAGTTTCAGAAGCAACTAGCCCATAGCTTCTCAACATCTTAATTGGGTCCATCTAAATTTAAATTAGGTCAAACGTTCCCTTTCTTAGAAATCTTACAAAATGATTTTAATGTCTTTTTAAAAATTCTCCGTCCATATTTTTTTTTTTTAAATTCAAGAACCTGGAATAATTTTTGTGTCTTTGTGATTGTCAAATAGGTCTTGGTTTAAACAACTGCATAGGCCAGACTGTCAGTAACCAATTGCCATTCCAACTTAGATCAAAATGCTCTATCTATGATATTGAGCACTGTTTACTTATAATATAGCACCCATATTTATCAATATCAATATATATATATATACTGAGAATTTTACTAATATAAAATTTTAGTGATATATATATATATATATATAGGGGATTTTAGTAATATACATATATATTATGATTTTAGTAACACACATATATATATATATATATATATATATATATATATATGGGGATTTTAGTAATATACATATATATTATGAGAATTTTAGTAACACACACATATATATATATATAATATATATATATATATATATATATGGGGATTTTAGTAATATACATATATTATGAGAATTTTAGTAACACACACACACACACATATATATATATATATATATATATATATATATATATATATAATATTTTAGTAATATACATATATATTATGAGGTATATATATATATATATATATTTTAGTAATATAGTAATATATATTATATATATATATATATATATATATAATAGGGATTTTAGTAATATATATTATGAGAATTTTAGTAACATATATATATATATATATAATATAATGGGGATTTAGTAATATACATATATATTAGGAGAATTTTAGTAAACACATATATATATATATATATTATATATATATATATATATATATAATAAGAATTTTAGAAATGTAAATGTATTTTTGTGGATTTTAGTATGCGAGTGAAAAAGGATAGACACACTCACTGTCTGGATGATAGCGACAATATGCCACTCCACCGAATTTATATATGTATATATATATATATATATATATATATATATATATATATATATAGTGAGAATTTTAGTGATGTGTATATATGAATATACATATATACACACACACACACACACACACATATATATATGTATATACATATATATTATGTATATATATATATATATTAAATAGTTACTTTAAACCTTCTAATTTGATAGTTCTGAAATTTCTGTGAATTTGCCATTAAAAAGTTTCATAATTCCATGCCGTACTTTATATAAAATATTCTTGATATATATATATATATATATAACACATGTCTTGATATATCATCATAGAAAACTGTTGCTGATGTCCACTTTCTTGAAATACATCATTATTCACTTTATCTTTCCTTCATTTGTTTTTTGTTAGCAGCATTCCTCTGTTTTTCAACCTCTTTTCTATTAAACATAGCCTGACATGTTTTGTTTGTTACAAAGCATTGGGCACTGGCTTTTATATATAAATTCTTTTAGGCTAGTTTTATCATCTTTTTTTGTCCTTTTCACAATGTTTTCATTTCTGTAGCCTCCAGTCTTTGATTCGGACAAAGCGTTAACTTTCGACTTATAAAAGCTACAGACTTACATTCATGATAAAAGGTAGGATGAAATGCCTAGAGGGTAGTATATTTGTATGCATAGGCCTTCATCTTAACACTTTTCGCTTATATTTTTTTATGTTAATAACAACAATGACTGAAAAGTACTCTGGGTTACATGATTAGATCTTTTCTATCCTGTCCCTATGATACAGAACTTACATTTTACAAGTTGATTATTTCAGTACAATAGCTCAGTAAGAATATCTCGTCTACTGAAAATGATGTCAACATATGCATATGTAAAGCATAATATATATGTGTATGTATATATATATATATATATATAAAAGGAAGTCAGAGGTCTGAGTGGTGACAATTTGGCTAGCAAAGAAACACAGGCACCCTCCCCCCATTTTAATCCACACGTGTTTGTCAGATTTATTGGCTAGTATATATATTTGAATTTTAGTACCCAAGCTAACAACATACTATTTCAAAAGCCTGAGCCTATTCAAGAGCTGTTAATTATCGATATATATAATATCTGACAATATTTTCTTTTGCATTTAAATAAAGGCTATCAAAATGGGTTTTGCTGGCACTTGTTTGTCAGATTTATTTTTGCTGGCACTTGTTTGTCAGATTTATTGGCTAGTATATATATTTGAATATAAATAAAGGCTATCAAAATGGGTTTTGCTGGCACTTGTTTGTCAGATTTATTGGCTAGTATATATATTTGAATTTTAGTACCCAAGCTAACAACATATTATTTCAAAAGCCTGAGCCTATTCAAGAGTTGTTAATTATCGATATATATATAATATCTGACAATATTTTCTTTTACATTTAAATAAAGGCTATCAAAATGGGTTTTGCTGGCACTTGTTCTCGAATAAGATTCAAACTCCATTGATCATCATATTTTCTCTGAGTGACAAATGAAACTGACAAACAATCATTCATGTTTTAGTTTCCCACTTTATCAAGATATTTCCATGTTTGGCCAGTCTCTGAAAAGTGATGCTTTATGATGTCAGATCAGAGAGAAGAAACTCCACCATCCAAAATCTACATCTACATCACAGGCACCCTGGTTAGTCAACTGTCTTCCTTTGATGCGGAAACTCCAGCTGACTCAAACCCAAAGCCAAAGCTTTTTTCCTTTCCTCCTTTCAGGTCTTATGACATCTTTCAACCAGCCAATCAAAGTGCATCTACTCATTCAGCCCACATTGCACAATATGCACTCATGATTCAAAATCATTATCATCCCCACTCGGGTGTGTGAGACATCTACTGAACTCCCTTAAACCTATCTGACCCTGTTTGAACCCGTCTGACCCTGGCATTGTAGATTCATTAATGTAATATTTCTGTTCTTAGTAGTGCTTTATCTTACATAGATACACATAGATATATACACCTATGTTAGTGAAAAATAACTGATTCAGTTGAATAGATTGCTTCTTTTCCTTTTATGTGCATTAAGGAAGGTATTAATTCTCCCCCCAGCTATGGGTAAAGAGTAGGGTAGACTTGGCTCTCCAGCCTTAGTAAGGCAACCAGTCTAGGCACACTGTTATTTCATTCTTCTGTTATCAGCTCATCCAAATCCTTACAGCATAATGGCTAACGTTTTGAATTGTGACAGCATAGTGAGTGAATTCAAGCTCCAGTCATGCTATTGCATCTGCTTTCAGACTGATACCCATAGGAAAGATATTAGCCACCTCATCCTCCCCGCTATGGGTTGAACAGTGGCACTACTAGTCTTCTACAATGGGGGCTTTAGCATTGAATAACCCATGAAGGTTGATATGCCATTAAACAAAGAATCCCTTTCCAGCACATTCCTATAAAAAAAAATCCCTTTCCAGCGCATTCTTATAGTAAAACCCTTTCTAATGTATTCCTATAGTAAAATTTTGTAGCTCATTCTACAGAGGCCATCACCACTTTTAATAAATTTTCTGTGTTGTTAATTTACCAAGGTTCAACTTAGCTCAATCGGTAGAGCATCTGCCTTGGAATTACAAAATTACAGGTTTATTACTGGTTCTCACCTACTCAGCACATTAGTAGCACAGTGGGGAGCTCTATCTCAGCAAAACAGTCTCTCTGGTCTAGCACTAGCAAAAAGGGGATAGACTCTCTCACTGTCCGGCTGATACTGACAATAGGCCACTCTGCCGTCTTTACTTTTTAATGATGATCATCAAATGGATAGATGAACATTATTATGTGTGTCTGTAGATGAGTTCATACCCATTTATTTTTCTGTTTACACACATTTCATAGATTCACACTTCAAATAGGATTTTGATTTTTCTTTTTGGTAGATAATCAAGTTTAAATTAAAATCTTCAGCTCTGTTAATGAAAATTCTTTTTCTTGCTGACTGATTTGATAAAATCCAGGAATAGATTTGTCACATTCTTATAATTAATCAGTGATAGAATTCTGTTCAATAAGAAATGGAACGAATTTGCAATAAAGATCACATGGTGGTCAGATGTCATTTTAGATTAAGGTATCAAGACTGCCATAGTCCAATACAACCTGATGTGCTATTTACTTTAAGAGATGTGTGTTAAATGATGAATGATGAATGTATCTGTTTAGAGCAGGGATCACCAAACTTTTTTCATGATGGGCCGGATAATTGAAAAAATAATGAGCACGGGCCACATTATTATTGTGTATCCTCGTGTATCTAGGTAATTACTACTTTTTACTGTTAGCACCCTTTGGTGGCTGAATTTTTACAACTAAAATTTTCACTTCACTTGACTGGGCATCAGAAGAGGGGTTTCCCAAGGAGTCAATGAATGTTGTCTTACATGGTGGAGTGTCAGACTTATTGTATCTTTGTTTACTTCTGAAAAAAGAAAAGAGGTGAGAGAGTAAATGGAATGCGGAAATGGGAATATGATTATTTAGAAAATAAAAATTACCCCCTCCCCCCCCAAAAAAAAAAAATGATTATTTTAATATGGTTTATATCTTCACCCATAGTCTTGATACCCAGTTCCTTAAACATTGCACGATCCAGCATATGCAAGCTGGACCTTGCAATTTCTTCACTAGAAAATGTCTGGGCATAAGTTTTGGCAGAGGCAACAGATATGCCTGCCTCAATAAACATCTTTTCCCATCCAGCTAGGTCGAATCCTGTTCGCAGCACCATATTGAAGTAAGTCAGTTAGACAGTCAACAATTGGTTTGAGCAATGTGACTGGCCAAGCCCAACTGCACCAGTGTTAAAACAACTGGCATTTATGGGAATTCAGAACAGTCCACCCATGCATTTAGGTGAGTTCATTCCCTGAGTCCTGATAGGCTGCTTGGTTTGTAGGGCCCTCTGAGGCTCCATAAATCCTGCCTCTTTTCAGTGGTCTTTACGGCATCTCGGAATCGTATTCAGTTACGACTGTTTGCCGTCTTGTCTTGCCAATTCAACGGTAATTGGACTTAGTATTCTATAGTTATTGTATGTGGGAGGTGCCCATGGTGTAATGGTGGTCGTCGAAGGAAATGGACATGGTGATACGAGTTGAAATCCTGTACAAGGCTGGTTGCATTTCATATGGCACTAATACCCTTGGAAAAGGTGTGAATCCAACTATTCCCCTCCAGCTATGGGTAAATAGTAGGGCAAATTAAACTCTTTTACCTTGGTATGACAACTGATGTAGGAGAAGGAAAACTCTGAATTTACTTTGTTTAGAGAAAAGGGGAAAGACAGAGAGAAGAGAAAAGGAGAAAGTGAGAGGAAAAAAGGGAGAGAGAGAGTAAATGAAAAACAGAAATGAACTTGCTCCTCACCAAATGGGCATATGATTATCAAAAATAAAATAAAAATGCCCCTCACCTCAAAAAAAAAAAAAAAATTGCTGAAAGTGAAATAACAAAAATGAGACGATCATATAAGTGAATTATTTAATCTGGACATAATGAAAGCTATGCAGATTCTTGTTAAAACTCTTAACATCCTAAACCACCTCATTCCACCCGACCGGAAGTCACATTTGTTTTCCTAATCCACCCCAAATGATAGCCTTTATTTAAATGTAATATTTAGCAGTCTTTGATTTATGGGAAATAACAGGTAACTTGAAAGGAAAAGGCCATTTTTAGCCATTTTGATAAATCCTTATAAGAATGGGACTCTGGACTTAGAAAATTCTCAACAGGATGATAAGAGTTAAAAATTAAAAAAAAAAAATTGCTGAAAGTGAAATAACAAAAATGAGACGATCATATAAGTGAATTATTTAATCTGGACATAATGAAAGCTATGCAGATTCTTGCTTAAGGAAATTCTTAAAAAGATATTGGTGTAACGACAGAAATGATGTTTTGATCTGAAAAAATCAAATAAAATTTTGCATGTTAAAAATATAGTGTTTTGAAAATGAGCTTTTGATGTTATGAAAAGGTTAATGCATTTTGCTGTATTGAGAAGCAGTTTGCACTTTGCATGCATTGCTGCCCGAAAACTGTACATTACCCATATATGATAAAAAAAAAAGTAAAAAATAGAAATATTAAAAGTGAAATAACGCAGAATTTAGGCAAGGAAAGTGAAGTTGTCTTGTTTGATTTTGTTAATCAATAAATTGATATTCATTGATGATTCATAGCATGGAAGCTGGTGAGAGGTTAGTTTAAAAATTTGAATTAAGATGTTAGCTCTGGTTCTGGTTTGTTTATTTTTCAACAGTGCATTATATTGGAAATATTGGAGAGAGATAAAAAGATGGGGGAAGAATGAGAAAAAGTGGGAAGAGAAATAAAGAAAGAAGAGGAGGGAAAGAGAAAATGTAAAAGATGAATGAAAAATGCTGGAAAGTGAATATAGTTATGAAAATTAAGAATAGGGAGGAGGTGGAAGAAAGGGGTGGGTGGGGTGAATGAAAACAGATTAGACAAAAGGAAATAAATGAAGAATAAAAGGAAAGAGGGAAATAAATGAAGAAAGAAGTAAATAAATGAAAAAGAAGGATAGAGGGAATAAATGAAGAATAAAAGGAAAGAGGGAAATAAATGAAGAAAGAAGGAAATAAATGAAAAGAAGGATAGAGGGAAATAAATGAAGAATAAAGGAAAGAAATAAATGAAGAAAGGAAATAAATGAAAAGAAGGATAGAGGGAATAATGAAGAATAAAAGGAAGAGGGAAATAAATGAAGAAAGAAGGAAATAAATGAAAAAAGAAGGATAGAGGGAAATAAATGAAGAATAAAAGGAAAGAGGGAAATAAATGAAGAAAGAAGTAAATAAATGAAAAAAGAAGGATAGAGGGAAATAGATGAAAAAAAGAAGGAAATATAAAATCGTTTTAAAAGATAAGTGAAAAGAGGAGGCAGTGCCCAGCATGTCTTGTTCAGCTTACTTTGATGGTTTGTGAGATGGAAGTGGGGTAAGTAGCCATAAAGCTGCTCTTTGGTGGAGTGCTGCTTCCAGGATTTGTTAAAAAAAACATGCAGCATACTTCTGTAGTTCACATCTAACCTTTTCTTTATGTGTTTTGTTAAAATTTAGGTGGTGCAGCTATGCAGTAGTACTAACATGGCTACAGCTTGGAAGAAATCTTGTTAAAAAAATAAGCTGGTTGAATTTTTCTTGATGAGGTTTATTCCTCATCATTGAATTGTGGTGTAATGGTTAACAAGCTATTCTTGCACATCCATTACTATTGAATAGCAAGTTTGATTCTTACTGGTTTCCCCGTACTTGTGAAGTTGTGTCACATCTGAACTGTGGTGAATGGGTTAGGTAAATACCTATCTTAAGAATACGTGACTGAATGATTTTTGTCGTAATGTAAATACTTGATTTCACCATCTGATACAACATTTTTTCAAGCTTGTTGTTTGCATGCTTACCTGTGTATTATAATGCTTGAAATGTGATCAAGAAAAAGGAGCAAGATTTTTTTCCAATGCAATCCTATAGTTAAATACTTTCCAATGTATTCCTATAAAAAAATCCCTTTCCAGCACATTCCAATAGTAAAATCCTTTCTAATGTATTACTATAATAAATCCCTTTCCAGCGCATTCCTATAGTAAAACCATTTCTAATGTATTACTATAGTAAAACCATTTCTAATGTATTACTATAGTAAATCCCTTTCCAGCACATTCCTATAGTAAAACCATTTCTAATGTATTACTATAGTAAAACCATTTCTAATGTATTACTATAGTAAAACCATTTCCAATGAATTTCTATAATAAAATCTTTTTCAATACATTCCTGTAGTAAAACCTTTTTCAATACATTCCTGTAGTAAAACCTTTTTCAATACATTCCTGTAGTAAAACCATTTCCAATGCATTCCTATAGTAAATTCCTTTCCAATGAATTTCTATAGTAAAATCATTTTCAATGCATTCCTATAGTAAAATCAGTTTAAAAAATCAAAATAATATAAACATTGTCGGACCCTTTATATTATTGAGTAAATTCTCGTAGTCTTCCTGTTTCAAAAGAAATCAATTCAGTTGTCTTTAATCTCTGTTGGCAGCTTAAATTTTCCTCCAATCATCAGATCTGTAAATGAGATCTTTATCTTATTGTGACAAAAATTGAAGCAGATAAAAAGAAATAGGGGAAACATTCACTTCACCAATGATTAGATCTTTCTCTAAAGCTTATTTATTTATTTCACTTAAGGTCTTTCTATGCAATCCTTGCAGTTAATCATAAATGTTTTCTGTGATAGCTCAAACTTTCACCAGAAGTATTCATGAACAACAGAAAAATATTACAGCATTATACCCAAGTCTTTCTTTAGAGAGTTTATATCCATAAAATTTATGTCTGGGTCTGGCACCTTTTATAGAGCACACTGATACTATACTCTGAGCTGAGACAGAAGGCTGGGGAATTCACTTTGATCTTAGGCAGAATGCACATATCTAATTCTAGGTATATATAATTAACCTCCAAGATTTTTTAGAAATATAATACTAGAGTTTAACAATGTTGAATTCAGAGTTTTCCTTCTCCTAGTCCTGGTGCCATGCCAAGGTTATAGAGTCTAGTCTGCCCTACTATTTACCAATAGCTGGAGGGAGAATTGTTGGATTCATACTTTTCCTAATGGTATTAGTGCTATGTGAAATGCCTTGTTTAGGATTTGAACACGGTTTACCATGTCCCTTTCTTGCAGTGATAATCATTACCCTAAGAGTACCTCCAGTGTGCATATATATATATATATATATATATATATATATATATATATATATATATATATAGAGAGAGAGAGATAGAGAGAGCAGGAGTCACCAAATCACGGTCTGCAGGCATTTTATCGGGCACGCTGATGGTACTTGAATTTATTTGTTAAAACGTATAGAACATGAAAATAATTATGTTGGTTAAATTTGTTTTTGTGCATCTTACGCTTCTCATCCATGAATATAACATGGAAATATAATTTTGTTTTACATCTTTTTCTCAGAGCTTTCATTCTGGCTAGCAAGTATTAAACACAATAATAATGTGACTTGTGCTTGTTATTTTTTCAATTATCCGGCTCACCATGAAAAAAGTTTGGTGATCTCTGATATAGAGAGACAGTTCTGACCAACTATTTACTGATAGGTGGAAGAAAAGTGCATTCATGTCTTTCTGAAAAGTATTTACATGAAATTTCTTCACCTAAACCTCATTCATATATATAGGAGAGAGAATAGGGTGCAAGAAAGCATATTGGTTTATCAATATGGAAAAAAAGAAAGTTGAAGGTGGCATGCACCTTTAAGCCTGGCCTCCAACAGACAGGGTTGGTGAGACGTGTGCTGCACAGGAGCTGAGCGACTCAATATCGAGATTAACAAGTCTGCAGAGTGGCGACATCTTCATTGTCATGAACCACCAAATGCAGATGGGAATTTTCCTTGCAATGTGTGTGATCGCATCTGCAAGTCCAGAATTGGACTAACTAGCCACCAGAGGGTCCACAACTGTTGAAGGACATGGACTTTTAAAATAAAAATAAAAGAAAAATGGAAAAAAAAAATCAGCAAACCAAGTTCAAATTCTGGAAGTCTTCTAGTGCTCTAAAACACTAAAGAAGGTGTGAATGCATTTCTCCCTGAGCTCTGTCCTATCACTATGTATCTTGACAAAATAAGCTGTCCTTTTTTTTGGGTGTCCCCCTCTGAGTTGAATGTTCATAATTATTGCTGTCTGAGCAATGTGGAAATGACCTCGAGATTTGTAGCCTTCATTCCAGTGATCTACTTCTATGCTTGACCTGGCAATATTGGGATACCATCTATCTGAAATTTTTATATAAATGCAGACATGCACATTACTGCAAATGTCTATGAGATGTTAAATCATGGTATTGTTCTACAGAAAGAAAAAGAGAGAGAAAGATGAAAATGAGGTTTGAGCCGGGAAATGAGAGCCGTCATGGAAGTCACGCTTGATCTCATATGAACGATTTAAAGGTAATGACAGCATTTTTGTGCTTCAGGTTATATTGACTGGAGAATTTTTCATGCAGTCAGGTTGCCTTGCTTGTTCAAGGCAACTTTGGTAAAACTCTCTTGGAATTGAGCCAGTTGGCACCACAAGTCAGAAATGTAAACGCAAAAAAAGTAGAATAAGCAGGGCTCAAGTGATGCTATCTACACATAACTGTGAAGTTGACCTTGTTAATAAATTGATACTGTGTGACAAACTCATGAGGAAATTAAAAACTAAAACATCTTGATCTAGATTTGTCCATAAGGGTATTTGCCTGCTCATCCCACTTATGAGGGCTGGACACAAGGTCTCGTTTTTACGTGGGCACATAAAAATTGCAAGGATCTGGGGGGATGGCCCCCCTGGATCGATGCCATTAACTGTACTTCACCGGTCCAGAGGCCGAAGCACACTGGACCCCCAGCCGAGGCCGGGTATAGAAGGTAAGAAGTGTCAAAGCATAGAATCTGGAACAGATACTACACCTTGATCCTCCCTTTTGTCCATAAGGCTCAAATGATATCTAATCCTTACAGCAGATATCATGATTCAAATTACTGACGCGCTTATTACAGCTCATCCTTGGATTCAAATGTCTTATTTTTAAGAGAGTTTTATAATTTGCTTGAAGCATTGTGTATATATTGGTTAGGGGGTTGATTTAGAAGGCTATCACAATGCAGGTGTAAAGAAAAAAAAAATACGGTAACAATGATGTTGTGTGTTAACCTGTATTTAATTCTTGAATTTTCGGGATAATATCTCT
The DNA here is from genome assembly GCA_023376005.1 of Doryteuthis pealeii. Lineage (NCBI taxonomy): Eukaryota > Metazoa > Mollusca > Cephalopoda > Myopsida > Loliginidae > Doryteuthis > Doryteuthis pealeii. Next base: position 106,769,984 of record CM042154.1, read on the forward strand.
TTTTCAAAAGATCACTAGAACTGAAGCAGTCTTATTAACATGTCTTATTTTTAAGACATGCATATTACAGCTCATCCTTGGATTCAAATGTCTTATTTTTAAGAGAGTTTTATAATTTGCTTGAAGCATTGTGTATATATTGGTTAGGGGGTTGATTTAGAAGGCTATCACAATGCAGGTGTAAAGAAAAAAAAAAAAAATATGGTAACAATGATGTTGTGTGTTAATCTGTATTTAATTCTTGAATTTTCGAGATAATATCTCTTTTCAAAAGATCACTAGAACTGAAGCAGTCTTATTAACATGTCTTATTTTTAAGACATCTTAGATGATTCAATGATATTAGTACACTGTAACGTAGGTGTATGGTGTAATAGTTTTCATAATAGGAAAATGAACTTGGTGACCCAAGTTCAAATCCTGGATGAGGTTCATTGCATTTCACATAGTGGTTAACCTTGGGAAAGGTATGAATTCAACTATTCTCCCTACATGGGTAAATATTAGGGTAGACTGGGCTCTTTAATCTTGGTTAGGCAACCAGTCTAAGAAAAGGAAAACTAAAACATTTTTATCTAGATTGGTCCACATGGTTTGTTTCATATTCCTCTTTCCCTATCCAAAAGCTTTGTTATTGCTTAAGTTCACGGGCAATATGTGGCTCACTGACACAAGCAATTATTTAAAAAAGTCTGAGGTGATTAGTTAAAGTTTTAATATGAATTGAAATATTACTGTAGATGTTTGAAATTTATCCTTTTTAAGATTGAATGTAATATCAAAATAATTAACTTTTTTCATGCTTGTCTTAATTTCAATGCTCAATTCCTACTATTTAAATAACTTGTTGATCTTCTGATTATATAAATATTTCTTTACTTGTAACCTTTGAGAATTAATCAGTCATCATCTCTATACAAACCAGTATATTCTGTCCAAAATAGAGAGAAAAAAAATCGAATTTATCTAAATATTCAGCTCCATTGAAATTACAAAAGATACGTTAAAATTTCTTTCTTGATTTTTGATTCAGTTTGCTTCCTTATAGTTGACCTCATGATTCAAATTACACCATTCACTGATACACTTATTACAGCTGATCCTTGGATTTAAATGTCTTCATTTTCACACATGTAATATGGTTCAAGTGATATTAATGCACTTTAATGAAGGTGTATGGTGTAATGGTTATCATCATACAAAAGGTTATACGAAATTGACTTGGCAACCAGAGTTCAAATTCTGGACAAGGCTATTTGTATTTCACATAGTGCTAATACCGTTGGTCTTAATTGGGTTTGTGGCATTTCTTGCATCAATTCTTTCCTATCAACAGTGCCAAAAAGTGTGGGTGGTCCAAAACAAGCCTTCACCATTATAAACAGAACACGGTGTGGGTTGTTCATTGGATGAACCCTCATGCGTTGAAATCAGTGTCCATTTTAATACCCTTGGGAAAGGTATGCATCCAACAATTTTCCCTACAGCTACAGCTAAATAGTAGGGTGGACTATGCTCTTTAACCTTGGTTAGGCAATCAGTCTAGGAGAAGGAAAATTCTGAATTCAAACCTGTTAAACTCCATTTAATAAATTGACCTTGTGTCACATCTTACTTACAAGGAGGTGTTGATAAATATGTATAATAGAAAAATAGTAAATTTTTTGTTGTGTCGTATCTGATATAATTAGTTGTGTGTGTGGGTGGGGGTGGGGGGTTACCGCTCTGCTGGGGATACAATCAACATATTCTAAGCTCCACCAACAGACGAATTTATAGACCGAGGATCACAACATAAGCTCCAGTATCAATAAACTCGATATAATGGTTCCAGTTTCTATCTACAGATATTGTTTAGTTGAAGCTCTATATTCTCAGTTACTGACTTATTCTCAGACAGATGATGATTAATCTCAGCTCAGATGTCTCCAAAAAAGATCAACTACCTCAAGTCCCATGACTCAATTGTTAGCCACCATAGACCTGGATCAAATGATTCCATTTACTCGTAGTCTACAATTGACTCCATAGCTCAAACGATTCAGCTTATACACAATAGCTAATTCTTAGACTGAGATTATATTATCAATAGACACACAGTAATTGACATCTTAAATATGAATCTATACATAGAGACACTACTGAGCTGCATTATTACTAATTCAAGATGGGATACTTTATTTTGTGAGTAGAAATATTGTTATCTACCTTAAAAGCTGTATTTTTAACAAGTTGCTACTTATAGTCAAGTCTTTCAGAGTCACCGTCTATTACACCGAGTTTATTTGTATGTCTCTAAAGTTTACAATACCCAAGAGTTATGCATCTATCTCTAAACATCTCCACTTGCAGCAGTTCTCTTTTTGTCTTTTTTATCTATTTCTCTTGATTGATCTTTTATCTTCTTTATGCTGTGATGATTGGATCCATTAAGATTCCTTTTATAAGCAGGATGCAGTCTTCTTCTTCCCATTTGATGTGCATGAGTACACCGCACAATGTGTGCGTGTGTTTAGGTAAGTGAATAACTGAGATCGAAAAGAGAATAAAATGATGCCGTCTAGAATATCACTTTTTTTTTCTTTTTTGCTTGTCGTACAAATCATAATAGAAAGCATTCAGTGAAGAGAAAATAGGCAACTCGTGTGTACAATGATAAACTCAACTTTCGTTAAATCACTTCCAAACTCTTTGGCTTCCTTCATCAAGAACAATTGATAGGATGTTGTAACCATATCTGTATCACATGCAGATGGTGTTCAAGTCTTGCTTGAAGCTCATTATTTTCTCTATCATCAGGTGTTTACATTTCTTGAATAAGTCATCGGGGTAGCCTAAGGTCGGTATCAGCCAGACAGCAAGGGAGTCTATCCCCTTTTCACTAGTGCTAGACCAAGGAGATTGTTTTTTTAGCATCTGAGGCAGAGTGCCATACCTACCATCAGCTCTTCACTATACCACACAGAACTCTATGCTACTCACACGCTGAATTGGCAAGAGCCGGAATCGAACCAAGAACCTCGAGGTTCCCAGCTGGACACTCTACCGACTGAGCTAAGCCGGACCATCATTTCTTGAATACACAGTATGAATTTTGTACTGATTAATTATCACTGTGCTGATTAGATTTTTACACCTCTGCATAGAGGTAAGACCCCTCCCCCCAATGTTAGCTGTGGATGGCAATCCATAATGCCTGAGGACAGGATTGTGGTGGCTGAGTGGTCTGTGACCTCATGACATGCAACACTCCACCTCAGCCCCTACTTTCACTAAAATGGCGGTTGGAGAGGCCCAATCTGATCTGTCAGCCTGTCATGTCAAGCTCTAGCAACTATATGATTGTCCTGATCGTCTTCTTCAAATTGCTCTTATCATAAAACCCCTCCCCTTTTTTATCATATAGGTACTAGAATGACGGTGGTTGAGGGTCAACCGCCAGTATTTATTAATACACATGAAAGTAATGAAAATTATTTCTTAAACAAATCATATATATATAAACAACAATTTCTCATTAGATAACCCATAAGGGTTCGATATGCCATTAACCTAATCAAATAAATTAATTTTTGTGCACTCACATGCAGATACAAGTCATTTAGTACTTGACTGATATGTTTATTGGAATTTTTTCTTAAGGCATATGGCTTAAGTAGTACCAATACTGTTTTTCTACAAGGATGGCTTTGACATTAAATAACCCATGAAGATTGATATGCCATTAAAAAAGCAGAGACAGAAAAAAACGTCTTGCCCTTACGAGTCACTAGACCCAACTACCTAACTTCTAATTTTGCCTTCCCAGTGGAATAGGTATATGGTATGTATATATAGGTATGTATATAGGTATGTATCCAACAATGAGTAAAATAGTTGGTCAGATTTAGCACTTTAACCGTGGTATGGCAACTGGTCTAGAAGGAGGAAAACACTGAATTCAAACTCCAATTAAAAATTAACCTTATTCAGCTTCCTGCTCGTGATGGAGGTGTTGGATACATACATATAAGTATTTTATGATAGCTTCATCAATAATACCTGAGGACTGTAGATAGCAAGACATTCTGTGATTATCTCTTTTTTATGTAAAAGGGTCATACAAACTTGAAAGCGTATCTGAGAAGCTAATGCAATTTATCATTTGAATTTCACCCGAGTGGAACCGAGTGTGGAGAGTGTTAGATCCATGCCTTTCTAAAAAAGTGGGAATGTACCATCAATAACAACATTCAGAGTTCAAGGTTGGTTAGTCACAGACATTCCGCTACCTACCATGTCTTCTATTTGCTTATATAAACATATCACAAAAAAGAAAACTCTTACATTGTTTCAGAACAATTTGATTATATTTACAATTCCATTGACCACATAAAAAAATAACATTTGCTTTCTCCTAAGATTTCTCTGATAAATACAAAAAGAAAAGAAAATGCTGACATCACTTTATGAACCGTAAAGTTATTGTTGTTCTTTTTTATCATTTTATCATTTTAAACTGAAGGTCTTTGCTTAGTACAACAAATGTTTGGCCTTGGGTAAAGAAATGATCATGCACATCGTGTTAAGTTTTTTGTTTTCAACTTAAAAACAAAATTTCTTTTCTTTTCTTGTAATCATGAATATAATCTTAGAGGAAATAGTCCACTTTTAAGGGTGTGTGAGAGTTTTTTGTTTGTTTGTATAACAATATATAAAATATCCGTTTTGGGGTTTGAAATATCAGCTTTGTACATTTATGACAATTGCTTTCTTTTCTCGCAATGATATTTGATCACATGACAAACATGGCTTCTCTTCTACTCTTTTTTACTAATTACTCTGATTTTTATTTATACATTAACTCAAGCATATTCTGGATAATTATTAAGCATAGCTTACTACAAAGTATAAGAAAAAATGAGATGGAAAAATATCATTATACCAGTCTTTTTAATGGAGAGAGCTTGTCAGTCAGAATTTTTTCTGGATTTGAACATTGGCCTTTCTCACCCCAGTTGGAAATGTATAAATATTTCAACCATGGAACAGGCCACAATTGTTTTTGTTATTCATTCACTATGTAGATTTTGTTTTTAAAAAAAGGGAGTAAGTTTAAATAAAAGAATGATGTTTACATTTTTTTTTTTTCATTTTTTTTCTCACCATGTTTTGTATGAAGGCAATATGTTTTATTAGGGTATGTATTATTGTCTTCTTTAAATTTGTTTTGATAAAGTATTGAAAGGAAAATAAAAATTGTGAAGTCATTTTTTTTTAAAGATATTTTCCCTTCTTCAAATACTTTTCTAATTTTACCCATGTATCTCCCCCGAATTAGGTTTGAACTTTTTCTTATATTCTGTTTTCATAAGAACTTTTTTTTTCTTTGTCTGTAAAAAAAAAAAATTTTTTTAAATATGTCTGAAAAAGATTTTCCTATTGTTCAGGGTGAGATAATTGGTGTTCTTACTGAATGCCAATTCCAAAGAATGGAATAAATACTGGCAGAGATTCCTTAAAAGCAAATAATACAATACTGGTTATAATTCTTTCATTTTATTTATTTATTTTTTTTCTTGTGGATGTCGTGATGCATCATAGTTTCGTGAATAATAACATTTACACTTCAACTTTTTCCTCTATGTAAGTACAGTGAATTCTTTTTGAAATTTTAATTCTTTTTATTTTATTTATAAAATGTTGCATTGTTGAGTGGAACTAAACACTTCTCTTCAACTTGTTTAGTATGCTGGGCACTTCAGTATGGTGTAATGGTTAGTAAGTTAGTCTTGAAGGACATTTACTAATGAGCAGTAAGTTTGATTCTCTCAGGGTGCCCCCTGACTTTTGGCCTTGTGTTAAACTAAGTAAAGACAATTCATAAACAAAAACTTCATTTAATAAAATGGTTTTCTTCAATTTAGTCATGTCAGGTATGATCTTAAATATTATATCTTAAGTTATTTTTTAATTCTCTATATTTACATATAGTCATATTTATGTATGATTCTGTATATTTACATATAGATATATATATATATATATATATATATATATATATATATATGATTTTATATTACATACATATATTTTCTATATTTACATACATACATATATATATATATATATGATTTTCTATATTTACATATATATATATATATATATATATATATATATATGTGTGTGTAATTCTGTATATTTACATATGCTATATATATATGTGTGTGTGTGTGTATTAATATATAGATCTTCTCTCTCTAAATCTAAGTCAGGAAGATTTAAACCTATTCTATGTAAATAAGTGTATAAATCCAATATTCTTTTTGTTTGCTACTTTTGTTTGAAAATTTAACTAAAGCAATCTTTTCAGATGAAAAGCATTTGTGAATTAGTCTTCTTTCTATTACAGTCCAAAAAGGTAAAGTGAGGATGCGTTTTTAGTCTTCCCCTTTATATTTTCATCATTTTGTCTCTTATCTGGATTTGAAAGGTTTTTTTTTTATAATACTCTTTTATTTGTCTACAAGAAAGAATTTTAAAGATTTTTTTTTTTGTATAGTGGATAGTAAAGATAGTAAAAAAAGAAAACCTGTTTTTACAGATGCTGAACTATAAGCACAAAGCCTTGTGTACTTATTGGACTAGAGGAGATAAAAGGTCATTTGTGAGGTTATCATGAGATCATGCAGATATTAGAAAGCAATAAAAAAAGACACATGGAAGAAGAAGGGGGAAAAAAGAAAGAAAATATAATGAAAATAAGTAAATGTTTGGACAATAATATTGATGAGTCAGGTTTTAGCTGGGTAAAAATTGAGCAAAAAATTTATCAATTGCATTGATTGACAGTGAACAGGGAGAGTAGCAGATACAATCAAGTAGATACCATCTACATAAAAGATTATTATAACTGAGAATTTACAATAGCTTTAAACAACTATAACATTACATGATATAATAAATCATGATGATAATCTACATATTCAAAATACAGTATATATATATTATATATATAGTATCATTGAGGTGAAAGAAAGAAGAAATTGAGAAAATGGACTTGATGACCCAAGTTCAAGTACTGAATGAGGCTATTTGCATTTCACATAGCTGTAATACACTTGCGAAAGGTATGCATTCAACTATTCTCTCTCCAGTTATGAATAAATAGTAGGGCAGACTGGGCTCTTCAACCTTGGTCAGGCAACCAGTCTAGGAGAAGGAGAAAGCTAAATTTAAACCTGTTCAACTCCACTTAAGAAATTGACCTTGAGTCACATCTTACTCATATGGAGGGGTTGGTAAATATACATAGTTTGAAAAGCCCTGGTCTTAGTGGACTTACCAAGAGTGATGGTCAATAGGGATGGATGGCAAGAGTGAGTCAAGGGAATCAGTGCTGTCAGCATACCTTGATGATGATGATAATAATGATGATACTGTAATAGAATTTAAGGTACTTAGAGTGAGTCAAGTGATTACATATAGAAATTGCACTCTAATAACCCCTATTCTCTAACCCTACCCCACCTCCTGACTAAAAGTAAGGAGGTGGAATTCTCCTTAGCAGAGTTATAGCTAAGTTTTGATTCTCTTCAAGTTGAAACATACCCGATTCGCCTTCAGCTCTTAACAAGTCTTTTGCATTTGCTGAGCACTATGCTAATGCACTACAGAAATAACATGTATCCCGAGTTCTACCTGACTTCCCCTGAGGTCAAACATGAGCTCTTGTAGTGTTTGCCACATGATAAGGAAAAGAAAAAAGATGAACTTCATACCCTTTGGCTTAAAAGGTATTAAATCTCAGAAAGATGAATAATTTTTATATTTGATTTTCAAATGATAATATTGGTCTTAAATTCTGATAAGAGTCATTGCCTCTGTAGAAGAATGATGGGTGATTCAGCACTGTTTCCTCATAAAGAATAAAGGTGAGAACAATTTACAATGAAGTAATCAAAAGGATATTTTATTACCTGAGCAAACTTAACAGAATTGAATACAACATAAGAATGAGTAGCTGCTAAATTGTGGTTCACATTACCAAACTGATGCAAAACTTTTGACTCACCCTAATATTTTCAGTTGTATATAATTAACTTTTCCGTATTTTTTAAACTTCTTATTAAGGATTAAAGAAAGCATCATATTTTTTTAATAGAGAAATTATAGCATTGTAGAGGAATAATAGTTGGCTGAATAGTATTTCCTTGTACAGAATAAATGTGAGAACAATTCACGATGAAGTAATAAAAAGAATATTCTATTGTGAGCAAAATTAACAGGGGAGACGTCCCCGTGGCATAGTGGCTAAAATGCTGGACTGTGACCTAGTAGTAATCTAATTCAAATTCCAGTTTGGCTATTATATTTTCTTTTGGACTAATACCCTTGAGAAAGGTATGAAACCCCCTTATTCCTTCAGGTTTGGTTAAATAGTACCACTACTGTTCTTCTACTAGAATGGCTTTGGCATTAAATAACCCAAGAAGGTTTATTTGCCATTAATCAGAGGACTCTTTAACCTTGGTTAGGCAGCTAGTCTAGGAGAAGGAAAACTCTGAATTCAAGCCTGTTAAATACCGGTTAAGAAATTGACCTTGTGTCATATCCTACTTGAGCAGAGGGGTCAGTAAATACATACCTAGGCTAAAGAGCCCAGTCTACTCAACTATTTTCAACATCACTTCTCATTATATTATTTTTACCTTAAAATACATTAGGGTAAGTATTAGCTCAAGTGTCTTTCTATTAGGATAAAAAAAAATTATTACTTTGTGAATAAGGAGGAACTTTTTTCTTTTTCTTTTTAGTGTTGTGGGTAGAAAGAAAAATTCTTCTGCACATTATTTTTTTTTTAGTAACCCACACAGAAGCCGCAAGGAAATTCTCAAATAGTTTCTCTAAAAAGATCTGACTACTTACATGATGGCTCTTTGCTTAATGCATATAATGATTAAGAACCAGCACTGAACTTCTTGATACCATTTAATTCTATCTCTGAAATCTTGTTATTAAAGAAAACAAAAACACAAAAAATTTTTGAATTATTTCTACAAATGATGTTCCTGAGAAGGTGATCTGCTATTTTGCTAAAATATCAAAGTATATATGAACAAATGCAAAATTCTGTGTGTATTTCTGCGTGCACACTAACATTAAATTTGCTGAGATCAAAACCGCATTCATCATATTAATTTTTTATTATGCATGATCAACGTGCAATGTGTATTATATGTACTAGCAAATATATGCACCCTCCGGGTGCTAGTATTTAAGTTTTAATATATAATAAAATATATTAATTAGAAAGGCTGATGAAACTGAATAAGAATGCAGATAAAAAGATTTTGAACAGAGGGGGTATGATTTAAAAATAGAACAACTTTGAAACTAACTCTTCCATCATTTTACATTAACCCCGTCTGTCTTTGTTAAATTTTCCTAATTTAACTATTTAGTTAAGATAGAAAGTAAAGAATAATATTACAGTTATTTCTTCTTGTTAATGGATTTCTTTTAAGAATTATTCCTGAGATTTTTGCTCATATTCAATAAGATAAAACCAAACAATTATAAATCAATAATACTAAGCATATAATTATTAATATCAAATTTTTAATATCAAAATGCAAATTAGCCTTCCAATTCACACTGTAATCCGCTATTTTATTGTATATATAAATACAATTGCATGTTATTAGCATGTAGATATGGTCAACAGTCTTAATGATGTAAAACAATTTTATTTATAATTGGGTTTTAAATAAAAAATAAAATCATAGAGAATGTGATGTAAATAACAAAGGGAATTGTGATTTGTATAGTAATATAGTTTCGGTTACAGACCGAAAAACTCACAATCTCCATTATAATAAGATTAACAAATGGCATTTTCACAGTCATGAGATGTCTTTCATAATGATTTTAAGAAGCAGGTTTTAATAAAATAGGTTTTTAATCTAAATGAGAAAATTAAGAAACAAATTGTTTTGTTAGTATTATTTGGATTATTCGAACTATTGTCCTCATCTTTATTGTTATCTGTACAATGTTTCGGCTGATGTGCCCTCCAGCCTTTTTCAGGTATTTCTTGTCAGACTTGGGAACCTTCTTGTCGTAATTGGGAGCCATCACAGAACTTTAAACCCTACCCTTTATCCAATCCACAGGGATATCCTGTTCTCATTCTGCTAACCATAGCTGGGGTACAGGTTCAAGCCTCATCTTAAAGATTCAGAGAAATTGTTCTGTGATGACTACAATAGAAATAAAAACATAATACTCACATATATATGGTGATAGTCTTCATATCTTTTGATATAGCATCATACAGTTTTTGTTTTAGTATTATTTGTATTATTCAGACTATTGTCCTCATCTTCATTGTTATCTATAACATTTCAGCCAATGTGCCCTCCGGCCTTCTTACAGTATTTCTTGTCAGACTCGGGAACCTTCTTTTCAAACTCAAGAACTTTCTTGTCGTAATCGGGAGCCATCACAGAACTTTGAACCTAAACCCTTTATTCAGTCCATGGCAGTATCCTGTTCTCATTCCGCTAACGATAGTTGGGGTACAGGTGTTAAGCTGTGTTAATTATTATTCTATGTTACTGCTGCCCTGACCAGGACTGAGCCTGCAGTCTAGAGATAACTGTCACTTAGAACTGTCTTAACCTAAACTCCTTTATCCATTACGCTATGTGTTCATGAAGGTTCCTGAGTCAAGAAATACATGAAGAAGGCTGGAGGGCACATCAGCTGAAACATTGTACAGATAACTATGAAGATGAGACAATAGTCCGAATAATACAAATAATACTAATTATCAAGCCTCATCTCAAAAATTCAGAGAAATAGTTTCTGTTTGTATAGAAAAGTTGGAAACCAAAAATCGATTTGGGTAAGTTTTTTTATTATTTGGTATGATTGCAAATTGAAAAAAAAAATGATTCCAGTAATATATATATTATATATATATATATATATATATATATATATGAGATATAAAGCCTATAACACAATTTTGGGAAGTGATTGCAGGGGTAACAGTGAATATCCTGTATTTCATCAATGTTAGTGGCAACTGATAACAAGCTTCACCTTAGTCTATACCCAAAATCTGACCTTTTAGAACAGGGGTCGGCAACCTTTTGGAGAGAGGGGGCCAATTAGCTATGCAGTGTCTCTGTGATGGGCCATGGTATTAAATATAATGCAAATAAATTTTCTCGGACTCAAACCGCTCTGTCCAAAAAGCTGTCTTTTATTTAAAAATTTGAATAAAAAATCTTTGACTCTGGTCTTTAATGGGTTAACCTGAATCAAACTACTGTATTTCTATTCGATACTAATTGGATAGTCAGAGTCCAACTGTTAAGTTGGTGGGCTGGATGAAAACCACTCGAGGCCGGGGGTTGGTGATAAATACTGTTACAAAAGTTTCTTGTAGATGATGCAACAAGAATAAAAATGAAAATAACTTAAAAACAAGAATATATAAAGAATAAAAGATAATGAAACAAATACATAGAAAAATAATTTTTATTAATCTATATACATAAATATAGATAGGACATCTATTTTTAACTTTTTAAATGCCAGGTATCGCCAAGTTGGCCTGTTGCTTATAAAAATAAATGTAGTAAAAATTCTTGCAGACAATGTTGATTCTTTCTTGGAAGAACAGAAGCCAGATCATTGAAAATCCTTAGCTTTGTTTGCATCTTACCTGATTTTGAGACAAGATAAGCCACAGAATACTATCAGCATTAGTTTTAGAGCCCTAATGTCCAATCTAGAGTCATCATGTTATAGCAGAAAGAGGGCCTTAGAGTCAAGAGCAAACACTAAGTTACAAAAAGAAAAAGCGAAGATATTCAGTGAAGATATAAGAATAGATGTGTGGGTGATGTTTTGTTTATTGCTTTTTGTCTGGTAATATCCTGAGTGTGGGCGTATAAGACACCGTAGTGGCATTTGAAGGAAGCAGTCAAGTTAGAAGTTACAAAGAAGAATGGCTGACAGACCCATCATGCATGAATATGAACGTGAATAGCTTTTTGTAATTTTCAGACCTATAAATGAGGAGAAGGAAAAGTAAAAGGCTAAGGCTTAAGTATGTAAATAGTTGAAGGGGTCCTTTCTGAAGTCTCTTCTCTATCTCTATTTTTTCAGTGTAATATCTCTCTTTTTCTTTTCCAAATCTTTATCTCCTCAGATCGTGATAGTTTTTTGGGTTTTTTTTAAATGGAAACATGTAAGAAAAAAAGACTGTTAAAACTTAAGATGTAATTAGTTGAAGGGGTCTTTCTGAAGTCTCTCTCTATCTCTATTTTTCAGTGTCTATCTATATTTTTTTCTTTTCCAATCTCATCTCTCAGATCGTGATAGTTTTTTTTTTTTTAATGGAAACATGTAGAAGAAGAAAAGAAAAGGCTAAAACTTAAGTAATGTTAGTTGAAGAGGTCTTTCTGAAGTCTGTCAATCGCCCTTTTTCAATGTCTATCTCCCTTTTCTAAATTTCTATCTCCTCGATAGTTTAATGGAAACCTGCAGAAAAAGAAAAATGCTAAGAATTGAGTATATAAATAGTGGAAGGTGTCTTTCTGAGGTTCTCTTTATCTCTCTTTTTCAATATCTATCTCTCTTTTCAATGTGTATCTTTCTTTTCTGATTTCTATCTCCTCAGATCATGATAGATTTTTTAAAAGTGGAAACAGGAAAAGAAGCTCAGATTTAAGTATGTAAATAGTAGAAAGGGGTCCTTCCTAAAGTCTCTCTATCTTTCTTTTTCAATCTCTATCTCCTCATATTGTGATAGTAGTTTTTTTTAATGGAAACCTGCAGAAAAAGTATTGGTGGAGAGTAATTTTTAAGCACATCACTCTCTCTGTTCATTAATCTATATCTTTCTTTTTCAATCTCTCTCTCTCTCTCTCTTTCTCCTCTCTCTATTTAGAGTAGGGTTTCCTCTGTCCAAACTAACTGTCTTCTAATTATAGCAAGAGTACAATTGACACAGATATGACTAAACAGGATTGAGTGTACTTCCAGAATTTCCAAAAACCAACCGACCAATTATCTTTGCTCCTCAAAAAAAAAAAAAAAAAAAAAAAAAAAATTACATTTGAGTATCAACACGGAAAAGCAGTTTTCACTTGAATGGAAGAATCATTTGTTTTTGTCCAAACACAAAACAAAACAAAAACAAAACAAAAAAAAAGGATTCTGTTGATTATTTTAGAAGCCATCTTTTTTTTTTCTTTCTTTTCTATTTATTTCAATTCAGTTTTCTTTTAATTTATTCTATGCAGCTTTTTTAGTTTGTTTCATAGGGCAGCCAGTGTTTGTATTATTTTTGCTGCTGATCATTTCCGTTCGAAATAAAATAAAATAAAATTCTATCACTGATTCTTTTCATGTTTTAATCTTCTTTTTCTTTTTAGATTTAATGGTTTATCCAGCTCTGCTTAGTCTGGCACAGGGCATGTTCATTTAACTCTTCCACTACCAAGTTAGAATGAAATTGTTTAGCAAAGGTTATTTAAAACGAAAAACTAATAAACTTTCTGCTGGTGGCCTTTTCAGATAAACTCTATCTTTAACCCTTTCACTACCAAGTTTATGACTGATTAATAATAGTAATAAATGAAAAAGATAGACAATACCTGGACCTTCCAGAGATTGGTGAAAAAGCTGTGGAATATGAGGATGAGAGATACCAATTGTTGTTGGTGCACTAGAAACAGTCCAAAAGCTTGGAAAAAAGACAGGAGTTACTGGAAATCAGAAGAAGAATTGAGACCATTCAGACAACAGTATTGTTGGGAAATAGGCTCCAATACTCCAAAAAGTCCTGGAAAACCTGAGAAGACCGCTGTTGTCACTCAAACTCCAGTGAAAGACCATCAGCTAATGCTGGTGTGGAAAAACTCTTATAATGATAATAATGAATCATTGTGTACAGTCATTTAGGTGCACTACAGGTGTATGTAAGTAGTACATAGAGTAAATGTACAAAATGTCAGGAAAATGAACAGTGTATAAATCCAATCAATCGGCTGGTCATGTCAAAGCCCTAGCAACTATATGATTGTCCCAACCATATTTTTTCAAAATTGCCTCTTGTGGCAAATACTCAACCCTTTTTATCATATAGGTTGATTGTAGGCAGTGTGGCAGAGCAGTAAATTCATTAACACATGTGAAATTAATGAAAATTATTTCTTAAACAAATCATATATAATATTAAAAATATTTTGGCATTAAACAACCCACAAAAGGTTGATGTACCATTTAACCCAAACAACCATCCCAAATCCGTACTGTGTATTTACTAAGCTAGATTAGTTTGGTAACAAGATGCTTACAGTATATGGTTTACTTAAGCTGTCAGTTATCAACGTAGTGTGTATTTTACTAAGCTTTGTTTGGTCTGACACAGGGCATGAGCTGTTTATAGCATCCCAGTATATGTAAGAGTCATAATCTCAGTATTGTGTTTTATAAGCTTTGTTTAGTTTACCAAGGCTATGAGCTTTTCTGAGTGGTCATTCATCTAAGTGTTAATTATTTTTCTTTCTTCAACAATTTCTGTAATTTAATAAGGTTTATTGTTTATTATCTTAACATTTCCAATCATTTTTCTTTTCTCTCTTTCCAGTTCACACTTTTCTTTCTTCGTTTTTCATAATGCTATTTATTCACACTTGATCATTAAAGATCTTATCCATTCCTTCATTCATTTAATAAAAACTTTTCTTCTCTTACTTTTGAAAATATTTATCAAATTTCATGATCAAATTAATCCAGTCACTGTTCGGATTAAAGAAGTTCAATCTGGGTTCAGAGAGAAAACTATGAAGACAGGCCAAATTTTTATAGAATTAATATATGAAAACTTTATAATAAATCTGAGCTGCAAATTTTGTGAGCTTAGACTGAGTTTCTCGGGATGCTAGGTAATGTCCAGTTTTATCCTAGCCTGGTGCTGCCAGGAATTCAAATAATTTAATTATTAGCAGCAAAATCGTCAGTTCACTTAATTTCCCACAAAAACGTATTTTTTGTTATAATATAATAATATATATACAACATTATAATATGGGTGCTGTATTTATAAGTAAACAGTGCTAATATTTGTGGCTAGAGAATTTATATCTAAAGAAGGGTGGCATGAACTGTGAGTAACCAAATGTTGTTGACTCCATATCCCTCTAACTCTACTTATTTGTATATAATATATATATAATATATTATTTAAAAATTTAAAAAAATTTTATTTTTAAAACAGAATATGCATTTTTAAATTAAAAAAAAAAAAATTCGCGGCTCCAACACGAACGTTCGTTTGTACCACTTTTTGGTAACGGTTTACTTACACCGTCTTTCTATCACAAACATTTTTGCTCATGATGAAGATGCTTTAATAAAAGGTCAAATAGATTTCTGTCAGCGAATTATAACATCATTTATTTGTTTTTCTAAAAAAATTTTATTTCATACTGTTGGATTCACTTCCATTCACTTTTCATATACATATACATATATATGTATATATATATATATTACAATATACACACAACACATATATATATATATATACATAATGTGGTGTAATGGTTATTATCATTGGAAATGGTCATGGTGACCTGGATTCAAAAACCTGGATATGAGCCATGTTTTGCATTTCACATAGTGCTAATACTCTTGAGAAAGATATGAATCCAACTATTCTCCCTCCACCTATGGGTAAATAGTAGGGTGGCCTGAGCTTTTTAACCTTGGTATGGTAACTGGTCTAGGAGAAAGAAAACTCTGAATTCAAACCTGTTAAGCATTGATTAAGAAATTGACCCTGTGTCACATCCTGTTAATGCAGACGCCTTGGGTATATATGTGCGATTAGGAGGCATGTGGTTATAAATGGTTAGTCATAGGAAATAGATTCATCGACGCAGTTCAAATCTTGAATGAGGCTGTTTGCATTTCACTTGCGCTAATACCCTCAGGAAAGATAATGCATCCAACTACTCTCCCTCCAGCTATGGGTAATAATAGGGCAGACTGGGCTTTTTAACCTTGGTTAAGGTTACCAGTCTAGAATATGGAAAACTCTGAATTCAAACCTGTTAAACTCTACTTAAGAAATGACGCAAATCCTCCTGTCATGTGGAATCGTTAGTAAAATATATATATGTGATATATGTTTGGTTTATACACATACACTCATGCAGATATGCTTACACCTACATGCCATATGCATTATTGCACTTAGGACAGAAACTTATGTGGTCACGCAAGTCCTGTACTATCTGTCCACCATTGGTACTAAAAGCCTCTATCATCTGTGGCTTGGTTCTTTTCTGTGCTGGCACATCCTGTCAATTCAGGTGCTGAATATCTGAACATAGGGGCCACTAATAGATTATCATTTCAGGTACATAATTGTGTTAATTTACAGAAGCTGACACTGAACTCAACGTTGAATTTCACAGCAAGTGAATGTAGTAACCAGTGTGCCATGGCAGTGCATAAACATTCACTCAGATATGAAGAGGCATGTACGGCATTACTATTAGGTTATTGTCTAAGAACATGGAGACCCACTTCAAATGTTAGATGAGGCAGTTGGTATTTTCACTTCTTGCTAATGCCCTTAGAAAGGTATGCATCCAACTATTCTCATTCCAGCTATGGGTAATAGTGGGGTGAACTGGCTCTAAACTTGTTTGGAGGTGCATGGTATAATGGTTAGCGTTGTAGGAAATGGACTTGTCGACCCGAGCCCAAATCCTGGACGAGGCTGTTTACATTTCACATAGCGCTAATACCTTGGGAAAGGTGTGCAATCTGACTACTCTCCATCCAGTGCTGGGTAAATAGTAGGGCAGACTGGACTCTTTAACCTTAGTTAGGCAACCAGTCTAGGAGAGGGAAAACTGAATTCAAACCTGTTAAACTCCACTTAGGAAATTGACCATATGTTGCATCTTGTTCATTTGGAGGGGTTTGTAAATGCATGTATGAAGAGGCATTTGTGGCACAATGGTATCATCTTAGAAAATGGACTCTGAAATCAAGTTCAAATCTTGGATGGAGACTGTATTTCACTTCCCGCTAATGCCCTTGGAAAAGGTATAATCCATTTCTTTTTTCCCCAAGTTATGAGTAAAATAGTAGGGCAGACTGGGCTCTTTAGCTTTGGTGTGATAGGGGGCAGTGACATAACAACTGCTTTTTTTGTGGCAATGCTCTCTTTCAGGATTTGTTCAACCAGCCTGCAGCATTCTAGTGTATTTCCCATGTAGCTTTTTCTTAGCGTATTTGATAGTTTTAATTGCAAAAAAAACAAAAAAAAAAAAAAAAAAAACCCAGAAAATCAGCACTGTAAATATTCCAGAAATAAGGTTCTATTGTTAAAATAGTTGGAAACATTGTGCCATTCTGGTTGTATTCTTTAAAAATACCTATTAGTCCTAGATTAATGTTTCATTAAAAGATCATGAGATAGTAGTTAGTAGGTACGTACGTACGTGACGTAGGTAGGTAGATATGCTCACTTAACTAACCTGGAGATCCTTTAAGTTAAATACTCATATGACACGCTTTGATACAAAAATGCTCACAAAAGAGTTTGTATTGAACACATTTAATAAGCACAGCAACATACATACACTTTATAACAACTGCAATTATGTTTCAATGGTGCACAAGCATTTATTAATATATTGAATATGTGCTTAATAGCAACGGTCTTTGTGAGCATGTTTTGTATCAACGGTTCATATTGAGAATTTAATACAGGATCTCCAGGTTAGTTTAGTGGCATATCCTACTACCTACGTACGTACGTACGTACATTATAACTACTTATCTCCATTGATCTTTTTAATGAAAACATTATTAGACTAATAGGTTATTTTTAAATACAACCCAGAATGCACAATGTTCCAACTATTTTAACCAATAGAACCTATTTCTTGGTAATATTTACAGATGCGATTTTCTGGTTTTTTTTTTTTTTTTTTTTTTTGCAATAAAACTATGAAAAAAAACAAAAAAATACGCTTAGAAGAAAAAAGCTACTGGGAAATACAAACTAGAATGCTGCAGGCTGTAGTTGAACAATCCTGAAGAAGCAATGCCACAACAAAAGCAGTTGTATGGTTCACTTGCCCCTATCACAAACAAAGCTAAAGAAGCCCAGTCTGCCCACTATTTTACTCATAACTTGGGAAAAAAAGAAATGGATTTATACTTTTCCAAGGGATTAGCGGAAGTGAAATACAGTCTCATCCAAGATTTTGAACTTAGTTTCCAGAGTCCATTTTCTAAGATGATAACCATTGTGCCACAAATGCCTCTTCATACATCATTTACACCCTCCAAATGAACAAGATGCAACATATGGTCAATTTCCTCAGTGGAGTTTACAGAGTTTGAAATTCAGTTTTCCGCTCTCCTAGAACTGGTTGCCCTAACTTAAGGTTAAAGAGTCAGTCTGCCTACTATTTACCCAGCACTGGATGGAGAGTAGTCAGATGCACACCTTTCCCAAGGGTATTAGCGCTTGTGAAATGTAAACAGCCTCGTCCAGGATTTGGGCTCGGGTCGACAAGTCCAATTTCCTAACAACGCTAACCATTATACCATGCACCTCCAAACAAGTTTAAGGGAGCAGTTCACCCCTATTTACCTAGCTGGAATGAGAATAGTTGGATTTTGCATACCTTTCTTAAGGGCATTAGCAAGAAGTGAAAATACGCAACTGCCTCATCTAATTGAAGTTGGGTCTCCAATGTTCTTAGACAATAACCTAATAGTAATGCCGTACATGCCTCTTCATATCTGAGTTGAATGTTATGACACCTGCCATGGCTACACTGGTTTACTACCCATGCAACTGCTGTGAAATTCAACGTTGAGTTCAAAGTGGTCAGCTTCTGTAAAATTAACACAATTATGTACCTGAAATGAATATCTAAATTAGTGGCCCCCTAATGTCAGAATATAAGCACCTGAATTGGGACAGGAATGTGCCAGAACAGAAGAAACCAAGCCACAATATAGAGGCTTTAGTACCATGGTGGACAGATAGTACAGGACCTTGGCGTGACACTATAGAGCTTTTCTGTTCTAAAGTGCAATACATGCATATGCATGTGGTGTAAGCAATCTGCTGAGTGTATGTTATAAGCAAACATATACACATATATATATTTACTAACGATTCCACATGAGCAGGATTGTGGTCATTTCTTAAGTAGAGTTTAACAGGTTTGAAATTCAGAGTTTTCCATCTTCTAGCTGGGTAACCTAACCAGGTTAAAAAGCCCAAGTCTGCCCTATTATTTCCATAGCTGGGAGGGAGAGTGTTGGATGCATATCCTTTCCTGAGGGTATGCGCATGTGAAATGCAAACAGCCTCATTCAAGATTTTGAACTCCGCGTCGATGAATCTATTTTCCTATGACCTTAACCTTATACCACATGCCTCCTAATCGTCAACATTTATATACCCAAAGCGTCTGCATGAACAGGATGTGACACAGGGTCAATTTCTTAAAATCAATGCCTTAACAGGTTTGAATTCAGAGTTTTCTTTTCTCCTAGACCAGTTACCATACCAAGGTTTAAAAAGCTCAGGCCACCCTATCTATTTACCCATAGGTGGAGGGAGAATAGTATGGATTCATATCTTTCCTCAAGAGTATTAGCACTAATGTGAAAATGCAAACATTCTCATCCAGGTTTGCATCAGGTTCACCATGACCATTTCCAAATGATAATAAACCACTTACAACCACAATTATGTATATTATATATAATATATGTGTGTGTGTGTATATATGTATTATATATATATATAATTATATATGTTATGTATATGAAAAGTGATGGAAGTGAATCACGTTGAAAAAATTTAAAAATATTTTTTTAGAAAAACAAATAAAATGATGTTATAATTCGCGACAGAAATCTATTTTTGACCTTTTATTATTAAAGCAGTCTTCCATCATGAGCAAATGTTTGTGATAGAAAGACGGTGGTAAGTAAACCGTTACAAGTGGTACAAACGAACGTTCGTGTTGGAGCCGGAAATTTTTTTTTTTAATTTTCAAAAATGGGCATATTCTGTTTTAAAAATAAAATTTTTTTTTTTAAATTTAAAATAATATATTATATATATTTATACAATAAGTTAGAGTAAGTGGATATGGAGTCAACAACATTTGGTTAGTCACAGTTTCCATGCCACCCTTCTTGTAGATACTAAATTCTCTAAGCCACAACATATTAAGACTGTTTACGTTATAAATAACAGCACCCATATTATATATGTGTATCATTATATATTATATAACAAATACGTTTTTTTGTGGGAATTAAAGTGAACTGACGATTTTGCCTGCTTAATAATAATTATTTTAATTCCTGGCAGACCAGGCTAGGATAAACTTGGACATTACCTGCATCCGAGAAACTCAGTCTAAGCTCACAAAAATTTGCAGCTCAGATTATTATTAAAGTTCCATATTATTAATTCTATAATTTTTTGCCTGTCTTCATAGTTTTCCTCTCTGAAACCCAGATTGCTTCTTAATCCGAACAGTGACTGGATTTAATTTGATCATGGAAATTTGATTATATTTTCAAAGTAAGAGAAGAAAGTTTTATTAATGAATGAAGGAATGATAAGGATCTTTTAATGATCAAGTGGAATAAATAGCATTATGAAAACGACGAAGAAAAGTGTGAACTGGAAAAGAAGAAGAAAAAAAAATGATTGGAAATGTTTAAATAATAACAATAAAACGCTATTAATTACCTAGAAATTGTTGAAGAAGAAAAATGAATTAACACTTAGATGAATGACCACTCAGAAAAGCTCATAGCTTTGTTTAAACCTAAACAAAAGCTTTAATAATACACAATACTGAGATTATTGACTACTTACATATACTGGATCTATAAACACTCATGGCCCCTGTGGTCAGACCAACAAAGCTTAGTTAATACACAACTATTTGATAACTGACCAGCTTTAGTACACATATACTGTAAGCATCTTGTCCAACTAATTAGCTTATAAATACACATACGGAATTTGGTAGTTGGTTTTTTGGTTAAAATGGTAGCATCAACCATTTGTGGGTATTAATGCCAAATATTTTTTAATATATATATGATTTGTTTAAAGAAATAATTTTCATTAATTTCAACATGTGTTATGAATATGCTCTGCCACCACTGCCTACAATAACCTAATATGATAAAAAGGGTTGAGTATTTGCCATAAGAGCAAATTTGAAAATATGGTTGGGAACCAATCATATAGTGCTAGGCTTGACATGACCAGCCGATTGATTGGATTATACACTGTTCATCTTTCCTGACATTTGTACATTACTCTATGTACTATACATCACCTGTAGTGCACTAAATACTGTAAGCACAATGATTTCATTATTTATCTTATAAGAGTTTTCCACACCAGCCATTAGCTGATGGTCTTTCACTGGAGTTTGAGTGACCAACAGGTCTTCTCCAGGTCTCCAGGATTTTTTGTGAGTATTGGAGCTATTTCAACAATAACTGTTGTCATGAATGGTCCTCATATTCTTCATCTGATTTCCAGTAACTCCTGTCTTTTTCAGCTTTTTGGGACGTTTTCTAGTGCACCAACAACAATTGGTATCTCTCATCCTCATATTCCACAGCTTTTCAAATCTCTGGGAAAGGTCCAGGTATTTGTCTTATCTTTTCAATTATTACTAATTATTAATCATCATAAACTTGGTAGTGAAGGGTTAAAGATAGAGTTTATCGTGTAAAAGGCCACCAGCAGAAAGTTTATTAGTTTTTTCGTTTTAAATACCTATTGCTAAACATTTCATTCTAACTTGGTTAAAGTGGGAAGAGTTAAATGAACCATCCTTGTGCCAGACTAAGCAGAGCTGAGTAACATAATCTAAAAGAAAGAAGAATAAACATGAAAGAAAATCAGTGATAGAATTTTTTTATTTTATTTCGGAACGGAAATGATCAGCAGCAAAATAATACAAACACCTTGGCTGCCCTATGAAAACAAACCTAAAAAGCTTTGCAATAGAATAATTAAAAGAAACTGATTGAAATAAATAAGAAAAGAAAGAAAAAAAAAGATGGCTTCCTAAAATCCAACAGAATCCTTTTTTTTTGTTTTGTTTTGTTTGTTTGTTTTGGAACAAAAAGCAAATGATTCCTTCCATTCAAGTGAAACTGCTTTTCTCGTGTTGATACTCAAATGTAATTTTTTTTTTTTTTTTTTTTTTTGAGGAGCAAAAGAATAAATTAGGTCGGTTGGTTTTTGGAAAATTTTCCTGGGAAGTACAATCAATCCTGTTTAAGTCATCTGTGTCCCAATTGTAACTCTTGCTATAATTAGAAGAACAGTTTAAGTTTTGGAAGAGAAACCCTAAACTCATAAATTAGAGAGAGAAGAAAGAGAGAGAGAGAAGAAGATTGAAAAAGAAAGATATAGATTAATGAACAGAGAGTAGTGATGTGCTTAAAAATTACTCTCCACCCAATACTTTTTCTGCAGGTTTCCATTTAAAAAAAACTACTAATCACATATGAGGAGATAGAGATTGAAAAAGAAAAGATAGAGAGACTTTAGAAGGAACCCACTTCTACTAATTTACAATACTTAAATCTGAAGCTTCTTTTTTTCCTGTTTCCACTTTTAAAAAAATCTATCATGATCTTGAGGGATAGAAATCAGAAAAGAAAAGATACACATTGAAAAAAGAAGAGATAGGATTGAAAAAGGAGATAAGAAGACCTCAGAAGACACCTTCACTATTTATATACTCAATTCTTAGCATTTTTTCTTTTTCTGGCAGGTTTCCATTAAACTTATCGAGGATGATTAGAAATTAGAAAAAGGGAGATAGACATTGAAAAAGGGGCGATTGACAGACTTCAAGAAGCCTCTTCAAACTATTTACATACTTAGTTTTTAGGTCCCTCTTATTCTTCTTCTACATGTTTTCCATTAAAAAAAAAAAAAACTATCAGATCTGAGGAGATAGAGATTGGAAAAGAAAAATAGAGGAATTAGACACTGAAAAAATAGAGATAGAGAGAGACTTTCAGAAAAGACCCCCTTCACTAATTACATACTTTAAGTTTTAACAGTCTTTTTTTCTACATGTTTCCATTTAAAAAAAAACCAAAAACTATCACGATTCTGGAGGAGATGATTGGAAAGAAAAAGAAGAGAATAACACTGAATAGAGAAGGAGAGACTTTTCAGAAAGACCCCTTCAACTATTTACATACTTAAAAGCTTAGCACTTTTACTTTTCTTTCTCCTCATTTAATAGGTCTGAAATTACAAAGCTATTCACGTTCATATTCATGCATGATGGTCCTGTCAGCCATTCTTCTTTGTAACTTCTACTTGACTGCTTCCCTTCAATGCCACTACGGTGGTCCTTATACGCCCACAACTCAGGATATTACCAGACAAAAGCAATAAACAAACATCACCCACACATCTTTTCTTATATCTTTCAACTGAATATTCCTTCGCTTTTCTTTTGTAAACTTAGTGTTTGCTCTTGACTCTAGGCCCTTTCTGCTATAACATGGATGACTCCTAGATTGGACATTAGGCTCTAAAAACTAATGCTTGATAGATTCTGTGGCTTATCTTGTCTCCAAAATAGGTAAGATGCAAACACAAGTAAGGATTTTCAATGATCTGGCTTCTGTTCTTCCAAGAAAGTAATCAACATTGTCTGCAAGGAATTTTTATACATTTATTTTTATAAGCAACAGGCCACTTGGCGATACCTGGCATTTTAAAAAGTTAAAAAATAGATGTCCTATCTATAATTTATGTATAATAGATAATAAAAATTATTTTCTATGTATTTGTTTCATTATTCTTTATTCATTTATATATTCTTGTTTTTTAAGTTATTTTCAATTTTTATTCTTGTTTGCAATCATCCTACCAAGAAACTTTTGTAACAGTATTTATCACCAACCCGCGGCCCTCGAGTGGTTTTTCATCCAGCCCACCAACTTAACAAGTTGGGAACTCTGAACTATCCAATTAGTATTCGAAATAGAAATACAGTAGTTTTGATTCAGGTTTAACCCATTAAAGACAGAGTCAAAGATTTTTTATTCAAATTTTTTAAAATAAAAAGACAGCTTTTTGGACAGAGCGGTTTTTGAGTCCGAGAAAATTATTTGCATTAATATTTAATACCATGGCCCATCACAGAGACACTGCATGCTTAATTTTGGCCCCCTCTCTCCAAAGGTTGCCGACCCCTGTTCTAAAAGGTCAGATTTTGGGTATAGACAGGTGAAGCTTGTTATCAGTTCCAACCATAAACATTATGAAATACAGGAAAATTCAACTGTTTCCCTGCTAATCACTTCCAAAATTGTGTTATAGGCTTTATATCTATATATAATAATATATATATATATATAATATATAATATTATATTAACTGGAATCATTTTTTTTTTCAATTTGCAATCTACCAAATAATAAAAAACTTACCCAAATCGATTTTGTTTCCCAACTTTTCTATAACAAAACAGAAACTATTTTCTCTGATTTTTGAGATGAGGCCTTGATAATTAGTATTATTTTATTATTCGGACTAATTGGTCTCATCTTCAATAGTTTTTCTGTACATGTTTCAGCTGATGGTGCCCTCCAGCCTTCTTCATGTATTTTCTTGACTCAGGAAACCTTCATGAACACATAGCGTAATGGATAAAGGAGTTAGGTGTAAGACAGTTCTAAGTGACAGTTATCTCTAGACTGGCAAGGCTCAGTCCTGGTCAGGGGCAAGCAGTAACATAGAATAATAATTAACACAGCTTAACACCTGTAAACCCCACTATCGTTAGCGGAATGAGAACAGGATACTGCCATGGGACTGAATAAAGGGTAGGTTCAAAAGTTCTGTGATGGCCCCGATTAACGACAAGAAAGTTCTTGAGTTTGAAAAGAAGGTTCCCGGAGTCTGACAAGAAATACTGTAAGAAAGGCCGGAGGGCACATTGGCTGAAAATGATTATATAGATAACAATAAGATGAGGACAATAGTCCTGCATAATAACAAATAATACTAAACAAAAACGTGTATGGATGCTATATCAAAAGATATGAAGACTACACCATATAATATGTGAGTATTTATGTTTTTTATTTCTATTGTAGTCATGCACAGAACAATTTTTCTCTGAATCTTTAAGATGAGGGCTTTGTTACCTGTACCCAGCTATGGTTTAGCAGAATGAGAAACAGGATATCCTGTGGATTGGATAAAAGGGTAGGGTTTAAAGTTCTGTGATGGCTTCCCAATTACGAACAAGAAAGGTTCCCGGTCTGACAAGAAATACCTTGAAAAGGCTGGAGGGCACATCAGCCGAAACAGTTGTACAGGATAACAATAAAGATGAGGAACAATAGTTCGAAATAATCCAAATAATAATAAAACAAACAATTTGTTGCTTAATTTCTCAAATTTTAGATTAAAAACCTATTTTTTAAAACCTGCTTCTTTAAAATCAGTTATGAAAGACATCTCATGACTGTGAAATGCCATTTGTTTAATCTTATTATAATGGAGAATTGGAGTTTTTCCGGGTCCCCTGTAACCGAAACTATATATACTATACAAATCACAATTCCCTTTGTTATTTACATCACATTTCTCTATGATTTTAATTTTTTATTTAAAACCCCAATTAATTAAATAAATTGTTTTACATCATTAAGAACTGTTGATCCATATTACAATGCTAAATAACATGCAATTGTAATTTAATATATCAATAAATAGCGGATTTACAAGTGTGAAATTGGAAAGGGCTAAATTTGCATTTTGATATTAAAAATTTGATATTAATAATTATATGCTTTAGTATTATTGATTTATAATTGTTATGGTTTTATCTTTATTGAATATGAGGCAAAAATCTCAGGAATAATTCCTTAAAGAAATCCCATTAACAAGAAGAAATAACTGTATATTATTCTTTACTTTCTATCCTCTAACTAAATAAGTTAAATTAGGAAAATTTAACAAAGAACAGACGGGGTTATGTAAAAATGATGGAAAGAGTTAGCTTTCAAAGTTGTTCTATTTTTAAATCATCCGCCTCTGTTGTCAAATCTTTTTATCTGCATTCTTATTCAGTTTTCATCCAGCCTTTCTAATTTAATATATTTTATTATGATTAAACATTAAATTACTAGCACCCGGAGGGTGCAATATATTTGCTAGTCACATATAAATACACATTGGCAAGTTGATCATGCATAATAAAAAAAATTATATGATGAATTGCGGTTTTGATCTCAGCAAAATTTTAATGTTAGTGTGACGCAGAAATACCACAAGAATTTTGCATTTGTCATATATACTTTGATATTTTAAGCAAAATAGCAGATCACCTTCTCAGGAACATCATTTGTAGAATGCATAATTCAAAAAATTTTATTGTGTTTTTTGTTTTCTTTAATAACAAGATTTCAAGAGATAAGAATTAATGGTATCAAGAAGTTCCAGTGCTTGGGTTCTTAATCATTATATGCATTAAGCCAAAGAGCAGTCATGTAAGTAAGTCAGATCTTTTAGAGAACCTATTTGAGAATTTCCTTGCGGCTTCTGTGTGGGTTACTAAAAAAAAATAATGTGCAGAAGAATTTTTTCTTTCTACCCACAACACTAAAAAGAAAAAAGAAAAAGTTTCCTCCTTATTCACAAAGTAATAATTTTTTTTTTTATCCTAATAGAAAAGACACTTGAGCTAATACTTACCCTATGTATTTTAAGGTAAAATAATATAATGAAGAAGTGATGTTGAAAATAGTTGAGTAGACTGGGCTCTTTAGCCTAGGTATGTATTTACTGACCCCTCTGCTCAAGTAGGATATGACACAAGTCAATTTCTTACCGGTATTTAACAGGCTTGAATTCAGAGTTTTCCTTCTTCCTAGACTAGCTGCCTAACCAAGGTTAAAGAGTCCTCTGATTAATGGCAAATAAACCTTCTTGGGTTATTTAATTGCCAAAGCCATTCTAGTAGAAGAACAGTAGTGGTACTAATTTAACCAAACCTGAAGGAATAAGGGGGTTTCATACCTTTCTCAAGGGTATTAGTCCAAAAAGAAATATAATATAGCCAAACTGGAATTTGAATTAGATTTACTACTAGGTCACAGTCCAGATTTTAGCCACTATGCCACGGGGACGTTCTCCCCTGTTAATTTTGCTCACCAATAGAATATTCTTTTTATTTACTTATCGTGAATTGTTCCTCACATTTATTCTGTACAAGGAAATACTATTCGCCAACTATTAATTCCTCTACAATGCTATAATTTCTCTATAAAAAATACTGATGCTTCTTTAATCCTTAATAAGAAGTTTTAAAAATTTACGAGAAAAGTTAATATATATACAACTGAAAATATTAGGGTGAGTCAAAAAGTTTGCATCAGTTTTGGTAATGTGAACCACACAATTTAGCAGCTAACTCATTCTTATGTTTGTATTCAATTCTGTTAAGTTTTGTTGCTTCAGGTAATAAAATATCCTTTTGATTACTTCACTGTTGTAATTGTTCTCAACCTTTTAATTCTTTATGAGGAACAGTGCTGATCACCCATCAATTCTTCTATGAGCGCAATTGACTCTTATCAAGAATTTAGACCATATTATCATTTGAAAATCAAAATATAAAAATTTTTCATCTTTCTGAGATTTAAAGTACCTTTTAAGCCAAAGGGTATGAAAAAGTTCATCTTTTTCTTTTCCTTATCATGTGGCAAAACACTACAGAGCTCAATGTTTGGACCTCAAGGGAAGTCAGTGTAGAACTCCGGGATACATGTTAATTTTCTGTAGTGCATTAGCATAGTGCTCAGCAAATGCAAAAGGACTTGTAAGAGCTGAAGGCGAATCGGGTCTGTTTCAACTGAAGAGAATCAAAACTTAGCTATAATCTTGCTAAGGAGAATTCCACCTCCTTGACTTTTAGTCAGGAGGTGGGGTAGGGTTAGAGAACAGGGGTTTATTAGAGTGCAAATTTCTATATGTATCACTTGACTCACTCTAAGTACCTTAAAATTCCTATTAACAGTAATCATCATTATTTATCATCATCATCAAGGTATGCTGACAGCACTGAATTCCTTGACTCACTCTTGCCATCCAATCCTATTGACCACCATCTTGGTAAGTCCACTAGACCAGGGCTTTTTCAAACTATGTATATTTACCAATCCCCCTCCAATATGAGTAAGATGTGACTCAAGGTCAATTTCTTAAGTGGAGTTGAACAGGTTTAATTTAGCTTTCTCCTTCTCCTTAGACTGGTTTGCCCTGACCAAGGTTGAAGAGCCCAGTCTGCCCTACTATTTTATTCATAACTGGAGAGAGAATTAGTGAAATGCATACCTTTCGCAAAGTGTATTACAGCTAGTGAAATGCAATAGCCTCTTCAGTACTGAACTTGGGTCATCAAAGTCCATTTTCTCAATTTCTTCTTTCTTTCACCTCATGATACTATATAATATATATATATATACCTGGGGGTATTTTGAATATGTAAGATTATCATCATGATTTATTAATATCATGTAATGTTATAGTTGTTTAAAGCTATTGTAAATTCCAAGTTATAAATAATCTTTTTTATGTAGATGGTACTACTTGATTGTATCTGGCCTACTCTCCCTGTTCACTGTCAATTCAATGCAATTGATAAATTTTTGCTCAATTTTTACCAGCTAAAACCTGACTCATCAATATATTGTCCAACATTGTAACTTATTTTCATTATATTTTCTTCTTTTTTTTCCCCTTATTCTTCCATGTGTCTATTTTTTATTGCTTTTCTAATATCTGCATGATCTTCAAATGAATAACCTCACAAATGACCTTTTATTCCTCTAGTCCAATAAGTAACAGGCTTTGTGCTTATAGTTTCAGCAATCTGTCAAAACAGGTTTTTCTTTTTTTTTACTATCTTTACTATCCAACCTTACAAAAAAAAAATCTTTAAAATTCCTTTCTTTGTAGACAAATAAAAGAGTAATTATAACAAAAAACCTTTCAAATCCAGATAAGAGACAAAATGAATGAAATATAAAGGGGAAGACTAAAAACGCATCCTCACTTTACCTTTTTTGGACTGGTAAAATAGAAAGAAAAGACCTAATCACAATGCTTTTCCATCTGAAAAAGATCTGCTTTAGTTTAAATTTTTCAAACAAAAGTAAGCAACAAAAAGAATATTTGGGATTTATCACTATTTACATAGAATTAGGTTTAAATCTTCCTGACTTAGATTTATAGAGAGATAAGATCTATATATTAATACACAGCACACACACAATATATATATAGCATATGTTAAATATACAGATTACACACACATATATATATATATATTATATATAATATTATATATGTAAATATAGAAATCAATATATATATATATATATGTATGTATATGTAAATATAGAAAATCATATATATAATATATACTGTATATGTATGTAGTATATGTATTAAATATGAAAATCATATATAATATATATATATATATTATATATATATATATATAATATTATATATTACTCTTACTGCTATGTAATATACAAGAATCATACATAAATTGACTATATGTAAATATAGAGAATTAAAAAATAACTTAAGATATAATATTAGATCATACCTGACATGACTAAATTGGAGAAAAACCATTTTATTAAATGAAGTTTTTGTTTATGAATTGTCTTTACTTAGTTTACACAAGGCCAAAAAGTCAGGGGGCACCCTGAGAGAATCAAAACCTTTACTGCTCCTGTAGTAAATGTCGCTTCAAGATAACTTACTAACCATTACACCATACTGAAGTGCGCCAGATACAACTAAGTTGAAGAGAAGTGTTAGTTTCCACTCAACAATGCACATTTTATAAATAAAATAAAAAGAATGTAACAATTTCGAAAAAGAATTCACTGTACTTACATAGAGGAAAAAGTTGAAGTGTAAATGTTATATTCACGAAACTATGATGCATCACGACCCACAATGAAAAAAATAAATAAATTAAAATGAAGA
>CM042154.1:106800228-106815228 GCA_023376005.1 Doryteuthis pealeii
CCCCCTTCTTCTTCCATGTGTCTTTTTTTATTGCTTTCTAATATCTGCATGATCTCATGATAACCTCACAAATGACCTTTTATCTCCTCTAGTCCAATAAGTACACAAGGCTTTGTGCTTATAGTTCAGCATCTGTAAAAACAGGTTTCTTTTTTTACTATCTTTACTATCCACTATACAAAAAAAAAAATCTTTAAAATTCTTTCTTGTAGACAAATAAAAGAGTATTATAAAAAAAAACCTTTCAAATCCAGATAAGAGACAAAATGATGAAAATATAAAGGGGAAGACTAAAACGCATCCTCACTTTACCTTTTTGGACTGTAATAGAAAGAAGACTAATTCACAAATGCTTTTCATCTGAAAAGATTGCTTTAGTTAAATTTTCAAACAAAAGTAGCAAACAAAAAGAATATTTGGGATTTATACACTTATTTACATAGAATAGGTTTAAATCTTCCTGACTTAGATTTATAGAGAGATAGATCTATATATTAATACACACACACACACATATATATATAGCATATGTAAATATACAGAATTACACACACATATATATATATATATATATATATATATATATGTAAAATAAAATAATATATATATATATATATATGTATGTAAATATAGAAAATCATATATATATATATATATGTATATGTATGTATGTATATGTATGTAAATATAGAAAATCATATATATATATATATATATATATATATATATATATATATATATATATATCTTACTATATGTAAATATACAGAATCATACATAAATATGACTATATGTAAATATAGAGAATTAAAAAATAACTTAAGATATAATATTAAGATCATACCTGACATGACTAAATTGAAGAAAACCATTTTATTAAATGAAGTTTTTGTTTATGAATTGTCTTTACTTAGTTTAACACAAGGCCAAAAGTCAGGGGGCACCCTGAGAGAATCAAACTTACTGCTCATTAGTAAATGTCCTTCAAGACTAACTTACTAACCATTACACCATACTGAAGTGCCCAGCATACTAAACAAGTTGAAGAGAAGTGTTTAGTTCCACTCAACAATGCAACATTTTATAAATAAAATAAAAGAATTAAACATTTCAAAAGAATTCACTGTACTTACATAGAGGAAAAAGTTGAAGTGTAAATGTTATTATTCACGAAACTATGATGCATCACGACACCCACAAGAAAAAAAATAAATAAATAAAATGAAAGAATTATAACCAGTATTGTATTATTTGCTTTTAAGGAATCTCTGCCAGTATTTATTCCATTCTTTGGAATTGGCATTCAGTAAGAACACCAATTATCTCACCCTGAACAATAGGAAAATCTTTTTCAGACATATTTAAAAAAAATTTTTTTTTTACAGACAAAGAAAAAAAAAAGTTCTTATGAAAACAGAATATAAGAACTTTTTTTCTTTGTCTGTAAAAAAAAAATTTTTTTAAATATGTCTGAAAAAGATTTTCCTATTGTTCAGGGTGAGATAATTGGTGTTCTTACTGAATGCCAATTCCAAAGAATGGAATAAATACTGGCAGAGATTCCTTAAAAGCAAATAATACAATACTGGTTATAATTCTTTCATTTTATTTATTTATTTTTTTCTTGTGGGTGTCGTGATGCATCATAGTTTCGTGAATAATAACATTTACACTTCAACTTTTTCCTCTATGTAAGTACAGTGAATTCTTTTTGAAATGTTTAATTCTTTTTATTTTATTTATAAAATGTTGCATTGTTGAGTGGAACTAAACACTTCTCTTCAACTTGTTTAGTATGCTGGGCACTTCAGTATGGTGTAATGGTTAGTAAGTTAGTCTTGAAGGACATTTACTAATGAGCAGTAAGTTTGATTCTCTCAGGGTGCCCCCTGACTTTTGGCCTTGTGTTAAACTAAGTAAAGACAATTCATAAACAAAAACTTCATTTAATAAAATGGTTTTCTTCAATTTAGTCATGTCAGGTATGATCTTAATATTATATCTTAAGTTATTTTTTAATTCTCTATATTTACATATAGTCATATTTATGTATGATTCTGTATATTTACTATATAATATATATATATATATATATATATATATATATATGATTTCTATATTACATACATACATATATATATATATGATTTTCTATATTTACTATATATATATATATATATATATATATATATATATATATAATTATATTACATATATATATATATAATATATATATATATATATATAATATATATATGTGTGTGTGTGTGTGTTAATATATAGATCTATCTCTCTATAAATCTAAGTCAGGAAGATTTAAACCTATTCTATGTAAATAAGTGTATAAATCCCAAATATTCTTTTGTTTGCTACTTTTGTTTGAAAATTTAACTAAAGCAATCTTTTCAGATGAAAAGCATTTGTGAATTAGTCTTCTTTCTATTACAGTCCAAAAAGGTAAAGTGAGGATGCGTTTTTAGTCTTCCCCTTTATATTTTCATCATTTTGTCTCTTATCTGGATTTGAAAGGTTTTTTTTTATAATACTCTTTTATTTGTCTACAAGAAAGAATTTTTAAAGATTTTTTTTTTTGTATAGTGGATAGTAAAGATAGTAAAAAAAGAAAACCTGTTTTTACAGATGCTGAACTATAAGCACAAAGCCTTGTGTACTTATTGGACTAGAGAGATAAAAGGTCATTTGTGAGGTTATCATGAGATCATGCAGATATTAGAAAGCAATATAAAAAAAGACACATGGAAGAAGAAGGGGGGAAAAGAAAAGAAAATATAATGAAATAAGTAAATGTTTTGAGACAATAAATATTGATAGAGGTTCACGGTATTTTAGCTGGGTAAAAATTGAGCAAAAAATTTATCAATTGCTTGATTTGACAGTGAACAGGGAGAGTAGCAGATACAAATCAAAGTTAGATACCATCTAACATAAAAGATTATTATAACTGAGATTTACAATAGCTTTAAACAACTATAACATTACATGATATAATAAATCATAGATGAAATAATCTACATATTCAAATACAGTATAATATATATATATATATATATATAATATATATATATTATATATATATATATTGTATCATTGAGGTGAAAGAAAGAGAAATTGAGAAAATGGACTTGATGACCCAGGTTCAGATACTGAATTGAGGCTATTTGCATTTCCACATAGCTTGTAATAACACTTGCGAAGGTATGTCATTCAACTATTCTCACTCCAGTTTATAGAATAAATAGTAGGGCAGACTGGGATCTTCACCTTGTCAGGCACCATCTAGGAGAAGGAGAAAGCTAAATTTAAACCTGTTCACGTCCACTTAAGAAATTGACCTTGAGTCACATCTTACTCATATAGAGGGGTTTTGGTAAATATACATAGTTTTGAAAAGCCCTGGTCTTAGTGGACTTACAAGAGTGATGGTCAATAGGATGGATGGCAAGAGTGAGTCAAGGGAATCAGTGCTATCAGCATACCTTTGATGATGATGATAATGATGATACTGTAATAGAATTTAAGGTACTTAGGGTGAGTCAAGTGATTACATATAGAAATTGCACTCTAATAACCCTATTCTCTAACCCTACCCCACTCCCTGACTAAAGTAAGGAGGTGGAATTCTCCTTAGCAGAGTTATAGCTAAGTTTTGATTCTCTTTCAAGTTGAAACATACCTGATTCGCCTTCAGCTCTTAACAAGTCTTTTGCATTTGCTGAGCACTATGCTAATGCACTACAGAAATAACTTGTTATCCCCGAGTTCTACCTGACTCTTCCCCGAGGTCAAACATGAGCTCTTTGTAGTGTTTGCCACATGATAAGGAAAAGAAAAAAAGATGAACTTCAATACCCTTGGCTTAAAAGGGTAATTAAATCTCAGAAAGATGAATAATTTTGATATTGATTTTCAAATGATAATATTGGTCTTAAATTCTGATAAGAGTCATTGCCTCTGTAGAAGAATGATGGGTGATTCAGCACTGTTTCCTCATAAAGAATAAAGGTGAGAACAATTTACAATGAAGTAATCAAAAGGATATTTTTATTACCTGAGCAAACTTAACAGAATTGAATACAACATAAGAATGAGTAGCTGCTAAATTGTGGTTCACATTACCAAACTGATGCAAAACTTT
The DNA here is from genome assembly GCA_023376005.1 of Doryteuthis pealeii. Lineage (NCBI taxonomy): Eukaryota > Metazoa > Mollusca > Cephalopoda > Myopsida > Loliginidae > Doryteuthis > Doryteuthis pealeii. The sequence goes on from CM042154.1 coordinate 106,804,385, forward strand.
TGACTCACCCTAATATTTTCAGTTGTATATAATTAACTTTTCCGTATTTTTTAAACTTCTTATTAAGGATTAAAGAAAGCATTATATTTTTTTAATAGAGAAAATTATAGCATTTTAGAGGATAATAGTTGGCTGAATAGTATTTCCTTGTACAGAATAAATGTGAGAACAATTCACGATGAAGTAATAAAAGAATATTCTATTGATGAGCAAAATTAACAGGGAGACGTCCCCGTGGCATAGTGGCTAAAATGCTGGACTGTGACCTAGTAGTAATCTAATTCAAATTCCAGTTTGGCTATTATATTTTCTTTTGGACTAATACCCTTGAGAAAGGTATGAAACCCCCTTATTCCTTCAGGTTTGGTTAAATAGTACCACTACTGTTCTTCTACTAGAATGGCTTTGGCATTAAATAACCCAAGAAGGTTTATTTGCCATTAATCAGAGGACTCTTTAACCTTGGTTAGGCAGCTAGTCTAGGAGAAGGAAAACTCTGAATTCAAGCGTGTTAAATACCGCTTAAGAAATTGACCTTGTGTCATATCCTACTTGAGCAGAGGGGTCAGTAAATACATACCTAGGCTAAAGAGCCCAGTCTACTCAACTATTTTCAACATCACTTCTCATTATATTATTTTTACCTTAAAATACATTAGGGTAAGTATTAGCTCAAGTGTCTTTCTATTAGGATAAAAAAAATTATTACTTTGTGAATAAGGAGGAACTTTTTTCTTTTTCTTTTTAGTGTTGTGGGTAGAAAGAAAAATTCTTCTGCACTTTATTTTTTTTTTTTAGTAACCCACACAGAAGCCGCAAGGAAATTCTCAAATAGTTTCTCTAAAAGATCTGACTACTTACATGATGGCTCTTTGCTTAATGCATATAATGATTAAGAAGCCAGCACTGAACTTCTTGATACCATTAATTCTATCTCTGAAATCTTGTTATTAAAGAAAACAAAAACACAATAAAATTTTTGAATTATGCATTCTACAAATGATGTTCCTGAGAAGGTGATCTGCTATTTTGCTAAAATATCAAAGTATATATGAACAAATGCAAAATTCTGTGTGTATTTCTGCGTGCACACTAACATTAAAATTTGCTGAGATCAAAACCGCATTCATCATATTAATTTTTTTATTATGCATGATCAACGTGCAATGTGTATTATATGTACTAGCAAATATATGCACCCTCCGGGTGCTAGTATTTAAGTTTTAATATAATAAAATATATTAAATTAGAAAGGCTGATGAAACTGAATAAGAATGCAGATAAAAAGATTTTGAACAGAGGGGGTATGATTTAAAAATAGAACAACTTTGAAACTAACTCTTCCATCATTTTACATTAACCCCGTCTGTCTTTGTTAAATTTTCCTAATTTAACTATTTAGTTAAGATAGAAAGTAAAGAATAATATTACAGTTATTTCTTCTTGTTAATGGATTTCTTTTAAGAATTATTCCTGAGATTTTTGCTCATATTCAATAAGATAAAACCAAACAATTATAAATCAATAATACTAAGCATATAATTATTAATATCAAATTTTTAATATCAAAATGCAAATTAGCCTTCCAATTCACACTGTAATCCGCTATTTTATTGTATATATAAATACAATTGCATGTTATTAGCATGTAGATATGGTCAACAGTCTTAATGATGTAAAACAATTTTATTTATAATTGGGTTTTAAATAAAAAATAAAATCATGGAGAATGTGATGTAAATAACAAAGGGAATTGTGATTTGTATAGTAATATAGTTTCGGTTACAGACCGAAAAACTCACAATCTCCATTATAATAAGATTAACAAATGGCATTTTCACAGTCATGAGATGTCTTTCATAATGATTTTAAGAAGCAGGTTTTAATAAAATAGGTTTTTAATCTAAAATGAGAAATTAAGAACAAATTGTTTTGTTAGTATTATTTGGATTATTCGAACTATTGTCCTCATCTTTATTGTTATCTGTACAATGTTTCGGCTGATGTGCCCTCCAGCCTTTTTCAGGTATTTCTTGTCAGACTTGGGAACCTTCTTGTCGTAATTGGGAGCCATCACAGAACTTTAAACCCTACCCTTTATCCAATCCACAGGGATATCCTGTTCTCATTCTGCTAACCATAGCTGGGGTACAGGTAATCAAGCCTCATCTTAAAGATTCAGAGAAATTGTTCTGTGATGACTACACTAGAAATAAAAACATAAATACTCACATATATATGGTGATAGTCTTCATATCTTTTGATATAGCATCATACAGTTTTTGTTTTAGTATTATTTGTATTATTCAGACTATTGTCCTCATCTTCATTGTTATCTATATAACATTTCAGCCAATGTGCCCTCCGGCCTTCTTACAGTATTTCTTGTCAGACTCGGGAACCTTCTTTTCAAACTCAAGAACTTTCTTGTCGTAATCGGGAGCCATCACAGAACTTTGAACCTAACCCTTTATTCAGTCCATGGCAGTATCCTGTTCTCATTCCGCTAACGATAGTTGGGGTACAGGTGTTAAGCTGTGTTAATTATTATTCTATGTTACTGCTGGCCCTGACCAGGACTGAGCCTGCAGTCTAGAGATAACTGTCACTTAGAACTGTCTTAACCTAACTCCTTTATCCATTACGCTATGTGTTCATGAAGGTTCCTGAGTCAAGAAATACATGAAGAAGGCTGGAGGGCACATCAGCTGAAACATTGTACAGATAACTATGAAGATGAGACAATAGTCCGAATAATACAAATAATACTAATTATCAAGCCTCATCTCAAAAATTCAGAGAAATAGTTTCTGTTTTGTATAGAAAAGTTGGAAACCAAAATCGATTTGGGTAAGTTTTTTTATTATTTGGTATGATTGCAAATTGAAAAAAAAAATGATTCCAGATATATATATATATATATATATATATATATATATATATAATATAATATGAGATATAAAGCCTATAACACAATTTTGGGAAGTGATTGCAGGGGTAACAGTTGAATATCCTGTATTTCATCAATGTTATGTTGGCAACTGATAACAAGCTTCACCTTAGTCTATACCCAAAATCTGACCTTTTAGAACAGGGGTCGGCAACCTTTTGGAGAGAGGGGGCCAATTAGCTATGCAGTGTCTCTGTGATGGGCCATGGTATTAAATATAATGCAAATAAATTTTCTCGGACTCAAACCGCTCTGTCCAAAAAGCTGTCTTTTATTTAAAAATTTGAATAAAAAATCTTTGACTCTGGTCTTTAATGGGTTAACCTGAATCAAACTACTGTATTTCTATTCGATACTAATTGGATAGTCAGAGTCCAACTGTTAAGTTGGTGGGCTGGATGAAAACCACTCGAGGGCCGGGGGTTGGTGATAAATACTGTTACAAAAGTTTCTTGTAGATGATGCAACAAGAATAAAAATGAAAATAACTTAAAAACAAGAATATATAAAGAATAAAAGATAATGAAACAAATACATAGAAAAATAATTTTTATTAATCTATATACATAAATATAGATAGGACATCTATTTTTAACTTTTTAAATGCCAGGTATCGCCAAGTTGGCCTGTTGCTTATAAAAATAAATGTAGTAAAAATTCCTTGCAGACAATGTTGATTCTTTCTTGGAAGAACAGAAGCCAGATCATTGAAAAGCCTTAGCTTGTGTTTGCATCTTACCTGATTTTGAGACAAGATAAGCCACAGAACACTATCAGCATTAGTTTTAGAGCCCTAATGTCCAATCTAGAGTCATCATGTTATAGCAGAAAGGGCCTTAGAGTCAAGAGCAAACACTAAGTTACAAAAGAAAAGCGAAGAATATTCAGTGAAGATATAAGAATAGATGTGTGGGTGATGTTTTGTTTATTGCTTTTGTCTGGTAATATCCTGAGTGTGGGCGGTATAAGACACCGTAGTGGCATTTGAAGGGAAGCAGTCAAGTTAGAAGTTACAAAGAAGAATGGCTGACAGACCCATCATGCATGAATATGAACGTGAATAGCTTTTGTAATTTTCAGACCTATAAATGAGGAGAAGGAAAAGTAAAAGGCTAAGGCTTAAGTATGTAAATAGTTGAAGGGGTCTTTCTGAAGTCTCTCTCTATCTCTATTTTTCAGTGTATATCTCTCTTTTTCTTTTCCAATCTTTATCTCCTCAGATCGTGATAGTTTTTTTTTTTTTTTTTTTTTTTTGATGGAAACATGTAGAAGAAAAAACTGTTAAAACTTAAGTATGTAATTAGTTGAAGGGGTCTTTCTGAAGTCTCTCTCTATCTCTATTTTTCAGTGTATATCTCTCTTTTTTCTTTTCCAATCTTTATCTCCTCAGATCGTGATAGTTTTTTTTGGGTTTTTTTTTAAATGGAAACATGTAGAAAAAAAGACTGTTAAAACTTAAGTATGTAATTAGTTGAAGGGGTCTTTCTGAAGTCTCTCTCTATCTATCTCTATTTTTCAGTGTCTATCTCTCTTTTTCTTTTCCAATCTCTATCTCCTCAGATCGTGATAGTTTTTTTTTTAATGGAAACATGTAGAAGAAGAAAAGAAGGCTAAAACTTAAGTATGTAAATAGTTGAAGAGGTCTTTTGAAGTCTGTCTATCACCCTTTTTCAATGTCTATCTCCCTTTTCTAATTTCTATCTCCTCGATAGTTTAATGGAAACCTGCAGAAAAAGAAAAATGCTAAGAATTGAGTATATAAATAGTGGAAGGTGTCTTTCTGAGGTCTCTTTATCTCTCTTTTTCAATATCTATCTCTTTTTCATTTATTCAGTGTATCTTTCTTTTCTGATTTCTATCTCCTCAGATCATGATAGATTTTTTTAAAGTGGAAACAGGAAAAAAAAAAGCTCAGATTTAAGTATGTAAATAGTAGAAGGGGTCCTTCTAAAGTCTCTCTATCTTTTTCAATCTCTATCTCCTCATATTGTGATAGTAATTTTTTTTAATGGAAACCTGCAGAAAAAGTATTGGTGGAGAGTAACTTTTAAGCACATCACTCTCTCTGTTCATTAATCTATATCTTTCTTTTTCAATTTCTCTCTTTCTCTCTCTCTATTTAGAGTAGGGTTTCTCTGTCCAAACTAACTGTCTTCTAATTATAGCAAGAGTACAATTGACACAGATATGACTAAACAGGATTGAGTGTACTTCCCAGAATTTCCAAAAACCAACCGACCAATTTATCTTTGCTCCTCAAAAAAAAAAAAAAAAAAAAAAATTACATTTGAGTATCAACACGAGAAAAGCAGTTTCACTTGAATGGAAGAATCATTTGCTTTTTGTCCAAAACAAAACAAACAAAAAAAAAAGGATTCTGTTGATATTTAGAAGCCATCTTTTTTTTTCTTTCTTTTCTTATTTATTTCAATTCAGTTTTCTTTTAATTTATTCTATGCAGCTTTTTAGTTTGTTTCATAGGGCAGCCAGTGTTTGTATTATTTTTGCTGCTGATCATTTTCCGTTCCGAAATAAAATAAAATAAAATTCTATCACTGATTTCTTTCATGTTTTATTCTTCTTTCTTTTTAGATTTATGTTTACTCAGCTCTGCTTAGTCTGGCACAAGGGCATGGTTCATTTAACTCTTCCCACTACCAAGTTAGAATGAAATTGTTTAGCAATAGGTTATTTAAAACGAAAAACTAATAAACTTTCTGCTGGTGGCCTTTTACAGATAAACTCTATCTTTAACCCTTTCACTACCAAGTTTATGATGATTAATAATAGTAATAATGAAAAGATAGACAAATACCTGGACCTTTCCAGAGATTTGAAAAAGCTGTGGAATATGAGGATGAGAGATACCAATTGTTGTTGGTGCACTAGAAACAGTCCCAAAAAGCTTGGAAAAAAGACAGGAGTTACTGGAAATCAGAAGAAGAATTGAGACCATTCAGACAACAGTATTGTTGAAATAGGCTCCAATACTCCAAAAAGTCCTGGAGACCTGAGAAGACCTGTTGTCACTCAAACTCCAGTGAAAGACCATCAGCTAATGCTGGTGTGGAAAAACTCTTATAATGATAATAATGAAATCATTGTGTACAGTATTTAGGTGCACTACAGGTGTATGTATAGTACATAGAGTAATGTACAAATGTCAGGAAAATGAACAGTGTATAATCCAATCAATCGGCTGGTCATGTCAAGCCCTAGCAACTATATGATTGTCCCAACCATATTTTTCAAATTGCTCTTATGGCAAATACTCAACCCTTTTTATCATATAGGTGATTGTAGGCAGTGGTGGCAGAGCAGTATTCATTAACACATGTGAAATTAATGAAAATTATTTCTTAAACAAATCATATATATATTAAAAAATATTTGGCATTAAATAACCCACAAAGGTTGATGTACCATTTAACCAAACAACCAACTGCCAAATCCGTACTGTGTATTTACTAAGCTAGATTAGTTTGGTACAAGATGCTTACAGTATATGTTGTACTTAAGCGGTCAGTTATCAAAGTAGTGTGTATTTACTAAGCTTTGTTTGGTCTGACACAGGGCCATGAGCTGTTTATAGCATCCAGTATATGTAAGTAGTCAATAATCTCAGTATTGTGTATTTATTAAGCTTTGTTTAGTTTAAAACAAGGCTATGAGCTTTTCTGAGTGGTCATTCATCTAAGTGTTAATTATTTTTTCTTTCTTCAACAATTTCTGTAATTTAATAGGTTTATTGTTTATTATCTTAACATTTCCATCATTTTTCTTTTCTTCTCTTTCCAGTTCACACTTTTCTTTCTTCGTTTTCATAATGCTATTTATTCCACTTGATCATTAAAGATCTTATCATTCCTTCATTCATTTAATAAAACTTTCTTCTCTTACTTTGAAAATATAATCAAATTTCCATGATCAAATTAATCCAGTCACTGTTCGGATTAAGAAGTTCAATCTGGGTTCAGAGAGAAAACTATGAAGACAGGCAAAATTTTTATAGAATTAATAATATGAACTTTATATAATAAATCTGAGCTGCAAATTTTGTGAGCTTAGACTGAGTTTCTCGGATGCTAGGTAATGTCCAAGTTTATCGTAGCCTGGTGCTGCCAGGAATTAAAATAATTATTATTAAGCAGCAAAATCGTCAGTTCACTTAATTTCCCACAAAAACGTATTTTTTGTTATATATATATATATATATATACACATATATAATATGGGTGCTGTATTTATAAGTAAACAGTGCTTAATATTGTGGCTAGAGAATTTATATCTAAAGAAGGGTGGCATGAAACTGTGAGTAACCAAATGTTGTTGACTCCATATCCACTCTATTCTAACTTATTTGTATAATATATATATAATATATTATTTTAAAATTTAAAAAAAAAATTTTATTTTTAAAACAGAATATGCATTTTTGAAAATTAAAAAAAAAAATTCCGGCTCCAAACACGAACGTTCGTTTGTACCACTTTTGTAACGGTTTACTTACACCGTCTTTCTATCACAAACATTTTGCTCATGATGAAGACTGCTTTAATAAAAGGTCAAAATAGATTTCTGTCAGCGAATTATAACATCATTTATTTGTTTTTTCTAAAAAAATATTTATTTCATACTGTTGGATTCACTTCCATTCACTTTTCATATACATATACATATATATATATATATATATACATATATACACACACACACATATATATATATATATACATAATGTGGTGTAATGGTTATTATCATTGGAAATGGTCATGGTGACCTGGATTCAAAACCTGGATGAGAATGTTTGCATTTCACATAGTGCTAATACTCTTGAGAAAGATATGAATCCAACTATTCTCCCTCCACCTATGGGTAAATAGTAGGGTGGCCTGAGCTTTTTAACCTTGGTATGGTAACTGGTCTAGGAGAAAGAAAACTCTGAATTCAAACCTGTTAAACATTGATTAAGAAATTGACCCTGTGTCACATCCTGTTCATGCAGACGCTTTGGGTATATATGTGACGATTAGGAGGCATGTGGTATAATGGTTAGTCATAGGAAATAGATTCATCGACGCGAGTTCAAATCTTGAATGAGGCTGTTTGCATTTCACATTGCGCTAATACCCTCAGGAAAGATATGCATCCAACTACTCTCCCTCCAGCTATGGGTAAATAATAGGGCAGACTGGGCTTTTTAACCTTGGTTAGGTTACCAGTCTAGAAGATGGAAAACTCTGAATTCAAACCTGTTAAACTCTACTTAAGAAATTGACCACATCCTGCTCATGTGGAATCGTTAGTAAATATATATATGTGATATATGTTTGTTATACACATACACTCATGCAGATATGCTTACACCTACATGCATATGCATTATTGCACTTAGGAACAGAAAAGCTTATAGTGTCACGCAAGTCCTGTACTATCTGTCCACCATTGGTACTAAAGCCTCTATCATCTGTGGCTTGGTTCTTCTGTGCTGGCACATCCTGTCAATTCAGGTGCTGATATCTGACATAGGGGCCACTAATTAGATATCATTTCAGGTACATAATTGTGTTAATTTACAGAAGCTGACACTGAACTCAACGTTGAATTTCACAGCAGTGATGTAGTAACCAGTGTGCCATGGCAGTGCATAACATTCACTCAGATATGAAGAGGCATGTACGGCATTACTATTAGGTTATTGTCTAAGAACATGGAGACCCAACTTCAAATGTTAGATGAGGCAGTTGGTATTTCATTTCTTGCTAATGCCCTTAAGAAAGGTATGCATCCAACTATTCTCATTCCAGCTATGGGTAAATAGTGGGGTGAACTGGCTCCTTAAACTTGTTTGGAGGTGCATGGTATAATGGTTAGCGTTGTAGGAAATGGACTTGTCGACCCGAGCCCAAATCCTGGACGAGGCTGTTTACATTTCACATAGCGCTAATACCCTTGGGAAAGGTGTGCATCTGACTACTCTCCATCCAGTGCTGGGTAAATAGTAGGGCAGACTGGACTCTTTAACCTTAGTTAGGCAACCAGTCTAGGAGAGGGAAAACTGAATTCAAACCTGTTAAACTCCACTTAGGAAATTGACCATATGTTGCATCTTGTTCATTTGGAGGGGTTTGTAAATGCATGTATGAAGAGGCATTTGTGGCACAATGGTTATCATCTTAGAAAATGGACTCTGAAACTCAAGTTCAAATCTTGGATGAGACTGTATTTCACTTCCCGCTAATGCCCTTGGAAAAGGTATAAATCCATTTCTTTTTTCCCCAAGTTATGAGTAAAATAGTAAGGCAGACTGGGCTCTTTAGCTTTGTGTGATAGGGGGCAAGTGACCATACAGCTGCTTTTTTTTGTGGCATGCTCTCTTCAGGATTTGTTCAACACAGCCTGCAGCATTCTAGTGTATTTCCCATGTAGCTTTTTCTCTAAGCGTATTTGATAGTTTTAATTGCAAAAAAAAAACAAAACAAAAAAACCCCAGAAAATCAGCATCTGTAAATATTACCAGAAATAGGTTCTATTGTTAAAATAGTTGGAACATTGTGCCATTCTGGGTTGTATTTTTAAAAATACCTATTAGTCTAATTAATGTTCATTAAAAGATCAATGAGATAAGTAGTTAGATAGGTACGTACGTAAGTACGTAGGTAGGTAGGATATGCTCACTAACTAACCTGGAGATCCTTTAAGTTAAATACTCAATATGAACCGTTGATACAAAAATGCTCACAAAAGAGTTGTATTGAAGCACATATTAATAAGCACAGCAACATACATACACTTATACACTGCAATTATGTTTAAATGTGCACACATTTATTATATATTGAAATATTACAGTGTGTCTGTGTGTAGATAGATATTAATACAACATTCTATTTTCATAAGAATTTCAATCATATTGTATGTGATAACAGCATCAGTATAATGATGATAATAGATATAGTAATTATTAATAATAATGATAATTTTGGGACACACGTCTTATCTGCATATATATAATATATATATATATATATATATTTTATAAAAAAGAAGATCCGCAAAATGTATTATGTTTTTAGAAAAAATTGTTATTCTTTTTATCTTACATATGCAACACGTGTTTCAGATCTTCTGGTATCTTCTTCAGGCTTTGATCAATAATATTATTGATCAAAGCCTGAAGAAGATACTAGAAGATCTGAAACACGTGTTGCATATGTAAGATAAAAAGAATAACAATTTTTTTCTAAAAACATAATACATTTTGTGGACCTTCGTTTTTATAGAATATTGAATTTTCTTCCGTTGGAATCAGAACAACATTATATATATATATATATATATATATATATATATATATATGGAAGCATGTGGTGTAATGGTTACCATCATAGAAAATGATCATGGCAAGATGAGTTCAAATCTTGGACAAGGCTGGTTGAATTTCATATTGCGTTAATACCTTTGGAAAACTATTCCCCCCCCCAGCTATGGGTAAATAGTATGGCAGACTGGGCTCTTTAATCTTGGTTTGACAACTAGTCTTGGAGAAGGAAATCTCTTAATCCTACCTGTTAAACTCTGCTAAAGAAATAGACTGTGTCATATTCTATTTGTGCAGAGGGGGTTGGTTAATAATATATATATATATATATATATATACACCCACAGACACACACTTACAATATATCCTATTAAGGGAATTGACTGAACACATTATTAGTGATAAATTTTGCACTTGGTACTCCCTAAATTTACTAACTTTATACCAGATTTGTTATGAAAATAAGTAATAGACTTATGTGCATATTGGAGTATGCATGGGACACTCATACTAATGTGCGTCACACCTATGTTTGCAAAACATAGATTTGAATTTACACATGCATGCATATAT
>CM042154.1:106817728-106830228 GCA_023376005.1 Doryteuthis pealeii
CAATGTTTTAATTAATGGTTCGGTTCAAAGTTCCATGAAACCTTTCGAGCACGACATGAAGGCTCCCAAGTTTGACAAGGTTTTCGATTTCAATAATAAACACTTGAAGAAGGCGGGAGGACACATCGGCCTTAACGTTGTGTGTATAAGAATACAAATGAATCCGAAAATTTAAAAAAAAATTTAACAGAATAAAAAATAATTGGTAAATTTCTTTCCCTTTCTTGTAAATTATTTATTTCCTTGATTTTGTTTATTAAAAAAAAGTAAATAAGGCCCTCCAAGCATATTTAATCAATTACAATATATATGTTTAAAAAACCCATAGATGGGGGTATGAGGGAGTTTATACCCATGGGTATAAGTCTGAAAGTGAATGTGATAGCATGAGTTTGAACTTGCTTACTACGAAGTTGCAGTCTAGCACATTAGCCATTACGCACATGGAGATTCACTCACATTGTAGAAGAATGGTAGTGGTACTATTTAACCCATAGCTAGTGGGTGAGGGAATTCATACCTTTCCCATAGGTATGAATCCAAAAGTAAACATAATAGCGTGACTGGATTTCAAGCTTTCTTACTACGATATCGCAGCCTAGCACGGACTCCCCCACATTGTAGAAGAAAAGTAATGGTACTATTTAACCCATAGCTAGTGGGTGAGGGAATTCATACCTTTCCCATAGGTATGAATCCAAAAGTAAACATAATAGCGTGACTGGATTTCAAGCTTATTTACTACGATATCGCAGCCTAGCACGTTTGTCATTATACACATGGGGACTCCCCCGCATTATAGAAGAAAAGTAATGGTACCATTACGCACATGGAGATTCACTCACATTGTAGAAGAATGGTAGTGGTACTATTTAACCCATAGCTAGGGGGTGAGGGAATTCATACCTTTCCCATAGGTATGAATCCAAAAGTAAACATAATAGCGTGACTGGATTTCAAGCTTTCTTACTACGATATCGCAGCCTAGCACGGACTCCCCCACATTGTAGAAGAAAAGTAATGGTACTATTTAACCCATAGCTAGGGTGAGGGAATTCATACCTTTCCCATAGGTATGAATCCAAAAGTAAACATGATAGCGTGACTGGATTTCAAGCTTATTTACTACGATATCGCAGCCTAGCATGTTTGTCATTATACACATGGGGACTCCCCCGCATTATAGAAGAAAAGTAATGGTACTATTTAACCCATAGCTGGGGAGATGAGGGAGTTCATACCTTTCCCATGGGTATGAGTCTGAAAGGGAACATAATAGTATGACTGGAATTTGAACTCACTTACAAGGATGTCACAGTCCAACGCTTTAGCTATTATGCCACTTGGACTCACCACAAAAAGTCTTGGAGAGTTTATTCTTTCTGAAGATCGGCATATTAGCCTTGTTATTTTGCTTGTAACCATGGAAACCTACAAAGCAATCAACATAAATAGTGAGAAGAAAAAAATAGTTAAAGAATAAATAATTCATTGACGAGACTGTAGGAAAGAAAGAAAAAAAACAAGAAAAAAACAAAAATGGTGAATTGATAGGGTAGGGTGGTATAGTATGACTGGGAAGCAGCTGGATGGAGAAAAGTAAATGTAGCTAAGAAATGTGTTCATTTTCTTACTGAAAAGCATTTCATGTCTGATCTCTCTCACTCTCTCTCTCTCTCTCTCTCTCTCTCTCTCTCTCTCTCTCCTAAATGCAAAAATGTATCTCTCCCTGAGTCTCTCTCTCTCTGTCTGTCTCTCTCTGTCTGTCTATCTCTCTCTCTCTGTCTTTCTCTCTCTCTCTCCCTCTCTCTCTCTCTCCTAAATGCAAAAATGTATTTTTAAAGAACCAAAGTCTCCTACCTGGATTTGTTTGAGATAAAAGTCACGGTTAGCAGCTCTTGAATTGTTAATGTCTCCGATCTTTATCAGGTGTTCATTGGAAATGCAACAGGCGCGTAAATCAGAAATTCACTATTTATAATCTCATCTCTCTTAATTCGAAATGTTGTCTAGAAGACTAACTTCTTATATCCTTCACCCCCCCCCACTACCCCCCCCCAAAAAAAACCCCTGGAAATTTCTCATCCACAGATTTTGGCACTGCACTGTCAACCAGGAGTAGTCCTCTTAGTAGCATAGTGGCTAATGTGCTGCATTCCAACATCACAGTAAGTCATTTCAAACATTAGTCGCGCTATTACATTCATTTTCGAACTAATACCAATGGGAAAGGTATGAATCCTCTTATACCCCTATTGTTTAAATAGTACTACTATTAGTAATTTGAGTCATTGTTTATGTTTATATTATTGGGTCTATGAGTCTTGTATTTAGGGTTGGGCCATAATTCATTTAAATTCCTTTGTTCCTTTCCCTGTCCTCTTTATGCTAACAACAAGCAACAACCATATCTCCTTTTCAATAGCGCTAGACCAAGGAGATTGTTTTGGCGTCTGAGGTGGAGCGCCACACCTACCATCAGCTCCTTACTTTACCGCACAGATCCCTGTGCTACTCATACGCTGAGTTGGCGAGGACCGGTATCGAACTAGGAACTTTGTGGTCTCTAGCTGAACGCTCTACCAACTGAGCTATCCCGGGCACTTATATATATATATATATATATATATATATATATAGTTTAATCCTTAGAACACTGAGCCTCCACTCCATATTCATGTTTGACTCCTGACTGAAAAATATCTAAAACTATAAAATGTAATCTGTTTTTAAATCTGTTATTTTAAATGTAAAATATTATAATCTGTTATTTAATAGTTTTACAAGCAGTTAAATAACAGTTTACAATATCTTATCAGCAATAGCAATGTAGAAATGGTGCCATAATTCTAGCTGTCCAGGTAAATATACTTCTACGTAGAACTCTGAGTTTCCACCTTGTGTTCGTGCCAAAACATAGCTGAAAATGTTATTTAACATATAAATTGTTGTTGGTTAGATTTGACGGCATGACAACACTCGTTGGGTTATTTTATGCCAAAGACATTTTGTTCTATTTATTCTTTTTGGTAATTCAAATTATTTTTCAAACTCAATTTTTTAAAACACATATTTTCAATATTCATTTTTTTAAAATCTATTTAACCTATAGATGAGACCCGAACAGGTACTACCACTCTGGACCTGGGAGTAATGGTGATAAAGGGGTACTCTGTAAAATGTTGTTATCTGTTATTTAACAGCTGTAATGAGACAAAAATAATTGTCTCCTCTTGAATTGTGGACGTTTCTTCCCACAGCATATGTCAGTTGGTGAAATGAGAATTCAGATCCTTTGATATTCCTCTCTTTTTTTTTTTTCTTTTTTTGATGTAGAAAGGAAAAAGATGCAGGTCAGAAGCTCTGTTCATTCAATATATGTAGAGCTATACCTTAAATGCCAGTGATGTATTTATTTTTTTAAAAATAAGCAAAGTTTGACATGCTGTAACACCTAACCAACCAAGTGACATTTGTATAAATTAATTTATAGTATGGATACAACCGTTCCAACTATACCCAATTACTAACAGAAGTAACACCTCAAATAATATACAAATACCTGCATGAATAACAACCATGCGCCACAATGGAACAAAACAAAAATGTCTTCAGAAAAAAAAATAACCCAAAAGGTTGACATGCCTTAAAAAACAACCAACCAACCAACATTAGTATAAATTGCTTTATAGTATGGATACAAGGATTACAACTATACCCAATTACCAGCAGGGACTCCCTGTGGCATAATGGCTCATGTACTGGACTGTGACATCATAGTAAGCAAGTTCAAACTCCAGTCATGATATTATGTTCAATTTTGGACTCATACTCTTGGGAAATTTATTATTCATCTCACCAGCTATGGGTTAAATAGTGCTACTACTGTTTTTATACAAGAATAGCTTTGGCATTAAATAACCCACAAAAGTTGATATGCCATTAAACAAAGAAACCAAACCAAACCAAACCAAACCAATTACCAGCAGAAGTAACAGTTGAAAAGATATACAAATACCTGCATAAATAACACCCATACACGACAAGGTACAAAACAAAACCGCCCTGTTGGCTGGGGCGTTAGAATGCACCAACTGCACCTCTGCAGAGGGGTAAGACTCCCCCAATGGAGCCACCTGTTGGCCATTGGTGGCGACCCGTGAGGCTTAAGGATAGAGCCCAGGTGGATGAGCAGTTCATGACATGCAATACTCCACTTTGGCCCTATCTTGGGCTAGACGGGTGGTCGGAGAGGCCCCCTCCAATCAATCGGCTGGTCACATCAAGCCCTAGCACCTATATGATTTTCCCAACCCTATTGCCCTTATGGCAAGCCCCAACCCCTTTTTATCATATGGGTGCTAGAAGGCGGTGGCTGCGGGTCTACATGTCCTGGGAATGACGTTAAACTCAATCTGATGGTGAGGTTCCAGTTTTGGAGGTTTGGGGAATGTGGAGCACCCCTTCATCACCATTGCTCCCTGGTCCACTCTGACCTGGAGTGGTAGTACCTGTTAGGGTCCCATCTATGGGTTAAATAGAAAAATGTATTTATAAAAAAATTGTATTATGCATTAAGAATTGATTTATTTTCAAACTTTATCGGCATTAAATGACCCACTGAGGTTGATATGCCGTAAAACCAAACAAACCAAACCAAACAAAAATGTCTTCCGCATTAAATAACTCAAAGGTTGTCATGCCGTAAAACCCAATTAAATAAAATTTGCCTGGTTCTAACAGTAGCATAGTTAAATACGATTGTTTCTTGTTCGTGATCATCCATATTTTGCTAATTTTCATCAGCAAGAAATCTTAAATTCCAAACATTGGTTAATCATTCATAAGATATCACCTGAAGATTACCAAAGATTTCAAGTGATATTACAAAATATCAACAAAAACGAAGATATCAATAAATTGAAGAATACTTAATCTTTATTTCTTTAATTGATTGTTTAATCCATAGATTAATTGGAATTACAATTTGCTTGGCTTATGAAAAAATCAAATTTTGATTACAGGATATTGATTTTTGTCATTGATTTTAAAATCCAAAGCAAAAAAAAAAAGCAACAAAAAAACAAACGGGTTCATTTTTGATAATGGTCAACAGCAAATGGAAATCTTGGAATATAAATGACTTTGAAGAGATTTTGATGATTGCAGATAGAGCTCAGTGGTGACAGCATGGGGTCACTGTAAATGTCTGCCATATTATAAGCCTTGGTTTGAAAATTGCATAGGTGAGAAACTGACGGTTACCAAATGCTGTTGACTTTATGTCCTCATTACCCTAACTTAGATATATATAGCTTATAAATGATATTCAGCATTCTTCACTTATATATATATATATATATATATATATAAAATGATATTATCAATACTAGCAAATATATGCACCCTCCGGGTGCAAGTATTTAAGTTTTAATATAATAAAATATCATGTTAAATTAGAAAGGCTAATGAAACTGAATAAGAATGCAGATAAAAAGATTTGGAACAGAGGGGGTATAATTGAAAAATAGAACAACTTTGAAACTAACTCTTCCATCATTTTCTATTACTCCCGCTTTTCATTGATAAATTTTCCTAATTTAACTATTTAGTTAAAATAGGAAGTAAAGGATAATATTACAGTTATTTCTTCTTGGTAATGGATTTCTTTTAAGATTTATCCCCAAGATTTTTGCTCATATTCAATAAGATAAAACCAAACAATTAGAAATCAATAATACTAAGCACATATTTATTAAAGTCAAATTTTTAAGATCAATATGCAAATTAGCCTTCCCATTCACACTGTAAATTGCTATTTTGTTGTATTTATAAGTACAATTGCATGGTATTAGTATGTAGATATGGTCGACAGTCTTAATGATGTAAAACAATTTTATTAATAACTGAGGTTTATATAAAAATAAAATCATGAAGAATGTGACATAAATAACTAGGGGAATTGTGACTTGTATAGTAATATAGTTTCGGTTACAAACAAACCCACAATCTCCATTATAATAAGATATATATATATATATATATATATATATATATGTCACATTGTGCTTTGTGTATAAATAGGTATTTTCTGTACGATGTAAAAATTTGAATTTCCGAAAATTGTCTCCATATTACTTGCATTTCATGGATATAGAATTAGCCATAGCAATACACAATATCTTTGTGTTAGAGTTGTGAAGTTTTATCGAAGATAATTTGCCAAACCAGAGTTCTGAACAATGAACTTTATAAGGCAATTATATGAGAAAAAGAGTTCTCTTAATCTGCTAGAGGCTGTGTGATTACCGATACAGTTCTAATCAAAAATATAAATACAGAATTAAATCATATACAATTCTTTTTGCTAAACACAAATTAATCAAACTAGGATACAACATATATACAATTACTTATACAAAACCCTTTCAAAATTTAGAATGGCAGTCCAAGTATTGTACAGGGTAGTCTGAAACTCTTGTACCCTGTATATATTGTTTTAACTTTCATCATTTTTGTTTTATATAATATCATTAATTATGAAATATAATGATGATATTGATAATATAATTTTCTATTTCATTTCTAGTGGCTTATTTCATGTAATTATAGTTGATTAATTTGTAGCTATATTTTAGTAGGTAGTAGGTGGGTAACAAGACTCTCTGACCTCTTGTATATGAGGTAGAAAAATCCCCCATTACCTAACTTCTTGCTAACACTTTCACAGTTTTCAAAGTTAGAATACTGACAGAAAATAAACAATATATCTGTGAGCAGAAGAGTCACATATAACTGGTTTTTTGGTTGTTGTTTTTATTTTACTGTGTATCAACCTTTTTAGGTCTTTTAATGCCTAATCAAGTCATTTTGATAAACAAAGGTTGCTTGCAATACCTGTTGTTAGTTAAATGGTCACCCATTTAAGTATTGAACAGACTCATCGCTGCTTAACTTTGACCTCTAACTGGTTTGGTTGGAGCATTGTGACACAACAGCATGGTATAGGTTTAACTTAGGCTGATAACTTTTGACCGAGGGAATGTAGTGGAAGTTGGGTTTTGAGACATGGGCCTTATATATATATATATATATATATATATATATATATATATATATATAGTTACATTGTATTTTTATATAAGTAGATTATATATTAACTCTTATTTGTTATAGTTAGCTTGTTTCTTCATTTTATTTATTCCTTTTTTATCATGCCTGGTAAAATCTGTTTCCCTGTGTATCTGCTGAGAAAAGCTTTTGAGAATACAGCAGCTTTCCCATTTTCTGATTTCCTTCAAAAAATAAAAATAAAATAAAGCAGATATTGATTATTTCTCTCCTACAATGTTTGGCTTTTTTTTCTTTTGGTTTTAATTTGGAACTTTTAGACATTATCAACTTATGTCAATTCAAGGACCAGTCTGTCCCTTTGTCTTGCCAAAACTCCTACTTCCTACTATCCCTATATTTTGGGGCGTTAGAATGCACCGACTGCACCTCTGCAGAGGGGTAAGACTCCCCCAATGGGGCCACCTGTTGGCCGTGGGTGGCGACTCGTGATGCTTAAGGATAGAGCCCAGGTGGATGAGCAGTTCATGACATGCAATACTCCACTTTGGCCCTATCTTGGGCTAGATGGGCAGTCGTAGAGGCCCCCTCCGATCAATCAGCTGGTCACGTCAAGCCCTAGCACCTATATGATTTTCACAACCCTATTGCCTTTATGGCAAGCCCCAACCTCTTTTTATCATATGGGTGTTAGAAGGCTGTGGCTGTGGGTCTACATGTCCTGGGAATGACATTAAACTCTATCTGATGGTGAGGTTCCAGTTTTGGAGGTTTGGGGAATGTGGAGCACCCCTTCATCACCATTGCTCCCTGGTACACTCTGACCCGGAGTGGTAGTACCTATTAGGGTCCCATCTATGGGTTAAATAGAAAAATGTATTTATAAAAAAATTGTATCATGCATTAAGAATTGATTTATTTCAAAACTTTATCGGCATTAAATGACCCACTGAAGTTGATATGCCGTAAAACAAACCAAACCAAAAAACAAAAAAACAACCTATATTTTCCAAATATCTCTCACGTGTAACCTGTGTCTATTTTTGCCTTGTGCATTGTATATGGGATGCCAACCAATATGTCATGTGCTTGGCAGAAAGTGCATTCCATTTTATAAAACTTTAATGAGAGATCTTAGCTAGAATTTGTTGAAGGTACAAGGTCTTGCAGAAAAATATCTTTGACTTGGAATGTAAATAAAAAAAAAAGCAACATAGATCCTATTCAAAATTTTTGACCTCACTGATAAGTTAAAGGTAGAATTCTTCCAAGCTGCAGCTGTGTCAGTGGTATTGTATGACTGCACCACTTGGATTCTTGAAACACTAGACAAGGATTCTGTATGCTGTCTTGATAAATTTTGGAAGCAGCATTCCACAAAAAAGCACTTTTATTACAGTGAGCATGTATTAGAAATAAATCTATTCTTGTTTCTGAAATGTGTTGTTCCTTACTTTTGTGCTAATGCCCTTGGAGAAAAGGCATGAATCCATCAGTTCTCTCTCCAGCTATAGTTGAAATAGTAGGGTAAGTTAGATTATTTAGCCTTAGTAAGCAAACCAGTCTAGGAGAAAGAAAATTCTGAGATTTAAAGCAGCTGTACTCTGCTTAAAAATTGACCTTGTGTAGTATCCTGCTTGAGGTGGAGGATTTGGGCAAATACATTCTAGTGCCTACTTTGTTGCAATTTTGAATCAAAGAGATCTTTATGTCGGACTTTGTATTTTTTTTTTAGAGATTTTCCCACTAAAATTATTATAACTCAGAGATGCTGATAGGTACACGTCCTGCATCCCAGGCGCATAAAAATCTAAAAGGAACAATAAAATTGTATCTATGCATTTCAGTGTTTTTCTTTTTTTTCCCTCCACAACTGTAAATACATTTCAATATTTTCTTAGAAATGAATTACACAGGATAGGTTACAAGGTAGGGGTTAGACGGCTTTAGTTGTTTCCCCAGATCATAAGTAAAACCCTATTAAGAAACTTTAGTTGGAACCCATAAATTTTCCTGGGGACTCATTCAAAGCAAATATGTGCGTATCAGTATGCACTAAATCAAAAAACTATCAGCATCATTGTAAGATTGTTATTAGTTTTCTCCTGCTATTTTTGTTATTAATATTGCAGAATATATTCAGCAGAAAGAGTTTGCATCATTAATCAGTTATTTCTTCTTTCTTTTTAAGTCTGATAAATCATTTTCATCTTCTTCATTGCTTAAATATTTCATCACCAAATCCTCTTAAATGTTTCATATCATTATTGGCTTACTTTTGCTTATCGAAACCTTTTGAAAGTTTCTGATAAAAACAAAATAAAAAATGTCCTCTATTAATAGATATCAGATATTCATAAAATGGGGGACTGATAAATTCTTTTATATACATTAGGGAAACTTTTATGTCAAAATAATGAAGAAGAAACTCGGTAAAATTTCTGAGCAGGTTGAAAATACAAAACATCGAATGGAGCGTAGTATGAAATCCAGCTCACACCAGTGAAAGGGTCAAATGTTGACCATTTTTTTTAATCTAATATCGTAGTTAGTCTTTTTTGTTGCTGCAAGGACCTATTTGGTTTCAAGTAACTAATGATAATCAATTATAAACTATTATAAATTCTAGTAATTATTATTCATCCAAAGAATTTGCACACAGTTTTATGGTTTCAAGTATTTGTATCTTATACAACTAATTTTCAAACAGATCTATTTTTGAGATAGGCTTGATAATTAGTATTATTTGTATTATTTGGACTATTGTCCTCATCTTTATTGTTCTCTCCACAACGTTTCAGCCGATGTGCCCTCTGGCCTTCTTCAGGTATTTCTTGTCGGACTAAGGAACCTTCTTGCACATTATATAATCCTGGTACAAGTCCACTAAATTTGAGGTATCAGGGGGGTGCTTACTAGAAAATCAGCATCTGGATTCTTTGTACTTAATTGGATTCGAACACAGACCTCTGGCATTGGTGCTCATTCATGAGTGACTATTAACCAATGATGATGTGTCAGCACTTTTTGAAGATAGAAATTTTCTAAAAAAATCTTCTGAAAAATTCAGTGTTGTCCACTTACTTTACTGTCAGATGGTAAACACATTTTGTCTAATAAATCATTGCAGCCAATTGAGAGGGAAGGGTTAATAAAGACCTAAAAATTATAACTTGCCACTTATTTCTTTTGATTTCAATGATTTAATTCACAGCCAATTCAGTGTCTGCTAAACTAATTGTTACTCTTTTGACACAGCTGCTCTTCCATTCTTTTTTTACTCTTTTTAACTTAACCGTTTCTTTTCTTTTTTTTTTCTTTTTACCATTCTGCTTCTTTGAGAATTAATAGAATTAAAAGACATAAATATTTGTCATGCCTTGTTTGAGAGGCTTGATTAACTTGAATTGATAAGTGTCTCTTCTAATACAATTTTAAGTATTTAGTCTTTTTCATTTAGTATGTGTTAGTTGATTATAAGAGCAGCGGGGGGGGGGGTCTTTTTTTTTTTTGGTTACTGGCTGTGCAGATAAGATGGTTATAAAAGAGTTTTTTTTCAAGTACTCACTCTTTTCTTTGTCAAAAAGACTGTGCCATGGTAGATGTCAAGATCACTGGCAAAGGAATATAGCGTAAGGTGGAATGCATCCGTGCTTTACCCGAGGGCATGATAACAAAGTGAGCTGTTATTTTGGTAATTGTTATGCCATCATCTTTTTTTATGCATTTCTGTATAGAATATGTGTTTGAATACATGAGTGTGTCTGTATGCATTTGTGATATAACCTGAATATCCAAATGTTAATGAGGAATTTTGAACAGTGTTAATATATTTGTGACATCAAGATAATTTATTTCAATCATACGTCAACTCATGAATATATATATATATATATATATATATATATATATATATACACACTATACAAGGTGTTCCAAAATAGTATTGAGATTTTTTGTACTTTTTGACACACCTGGTATTCTGAAAAAGAAAAATAACATTCCATTTATTCTTCATTTCTATCTTGGTAAGTACAGCTTGGTACAAAAAATCTTGATACTTTTTTGACACATATATGTATGTATGTATATATATATATATATATATATATATATATATATGTATGAAAAACTTAATTTATCAGAAATAAATTTATTTCAGCTACCTTTGCCTCATCAAGACTTGAAAAGGCAAAGGTAGCCAAAATAAATAATAAATTAAGGTTTCCATATATTTATTTATAATATATTCAGTATGTGTAAAACTATGCACATACACTGATATTTATATACTTATAAGCAAAAATCTTTATATGTATGTTTGAGTTCTCAATTTTAGTTGAATCCTATCATGAAAATACTTGATACCATTCACACACACACACACACACAATATATATATATATATATATATATATATATATATATTTGTTAGAGAGTTCACATATGTTTGTTTAAAGATATATCTAATGGATGGTAGGAAGCTTTGTTATATTAGGAGCATGGAAAAGTAAAAAAAAACATTTTTAATTTCTTTTATTTTCTCTTGCCATCTGTCCCTATCAGCCATCTCACTTGGTAGATCCTCTAGATGGCATCCGGTGTCTACACAGACCTGATGAATCTAAGCTTTTGCTGGTCAGGCAGCACTGATATGTATAGGAATCTATAGGAGAATGTCGCTTATAAGTTTGTCCTTACTCACCTTTTTTGGATAGAGAAAGAGAAGGCGAGAGAGAGGGAGAGAAAGCGAGAGAGAGAAAGAGAAGGCGAGAGAGAGAGAAAGAGAAGGCGAGAGAGAGAGAAAGAGAAAGAGAAGGTGAGAGAGAGAGAGAATGAGAAGGCGAGAGAGAGAGATAGAGAGAAGGCGAGAGAGAGAGAGATAGAGAGAAAGAGAGAAAGAAAGCGAGAGAGAGAGAGAAAGCGAGAGAGAGAGAGAAAGCGAGGGCGAGAGATAGAAAGCGAGGGCGAGAGATAGAGAGAAAGCGAGAGAGAGAGAGATAGAGCAAGGGAGAGAGAGAGAAAGCAAGGGAGAGAGAGAGAGAGAGAAAGCGAGGGAGAGAGAGAGAGAGAGAGAAGCAAGGGAGAGAGATGAGATAAATGGCCATACACCTGTTGTTTTGTTGGCTGCTGCTTTAAGCAAAGAAATGTTTTGAGTAAACAAAATATGATTTAATTTTGTGGGATTTTGGTAATTGTTATGCCATCATATAGGCACGTGTCATCTATATTTGATGGCTCCATGACCTGGCACATTGCGTGCGACTTGGAACATCAGCTCATTTTTCCAACTGAAATAACCTTAAAGGCCCAGCGTCCTGATATTGTCATTTGGTCTGTTAATCAAAAGAAGGTTTTTATCGTTGAATTGACAGTTCCATTTGAAGAAAATCTTGATTGGGCCCATCAGCGGAAGCTGGAAAAATATG
>CM042154.1:106837728-106842728 GCA_023376005.1 Doryteuthis pealeii
GTTAGAAAATTGAGAGACTCTTAACCTTCAAATCAAAACCTTTTGTGCTGCTGTCGAAAATTTATAAGATTATATTAGCTCTCAGGATTTATTTAACTTAACATTATTGTTTTTTTTTCTTTGGTTCATGGCTTTCTTTTCTTTTTGTTTTTCTTTTTAAAAAAAAAAATTTGCTGTACATAAAGATAGGGATCTTTTTTCAGTACTAAATTGATTGCTTATTTTGTTTTAAATCTGATCTCTGTGATAAGATAAAGTGAAAATTCTTCCAAGCTGTTGCCATGTCAGTGCTATTGTATGGCTTCATCACTGGGATTCTTAGGAAATGCTTAGAGAAGCAGCTAGATGGGAACTACTCAAGAATGATGTATGCTGTCTTGAACAAATCTTTGGAACAGCATCCCACAAGAAAGCAGCTGTACAGCCATTTGCCCTCTATTGCCATCTAAATAAGATAAACAAGACATGCTGGACACTGCTGTAGAAGTATGGATGACCTCATAAATTATGGGCGCCTACACAGGGACACACAAGTGTTGGTTGGCCAGCAAAAACCTACATCAATTAGTTCTGCACGGATACTGGATGCTATTCTTTCTCTAGCTATCAGTAAATAGTAAGGTAGATTGGGCTCTTTATGGCAGCTTATCTAGAAGAAGGAAAAATCTAAATTCAAACCTATTAAACTCTGCTTAAAATTTGACCTTATGTCATAGGTTTCAGTAAATAGATACAAGACCTTTTATAGTTGGCAGAAAATAAAATTTACCCTTTATTTTTACCTGGGGGTGGGGGAAGAAATATAAACATTAATCTTTCATAAACAATTTAATTCTTCAATAATAATAGTAGTAATAATAATAATAACAGTAATAAATAAGTACAAAAAATGTTACTGAAATCAAATAGCAGATTATTTTTTTTATACATCTTTAAAAAAATTGGCTTTTTTTTTTCCTTAAATATTTTCTTGCAAGATTGTTTTATACAGAGTAAACAACTTTTCAAACACAAATATTTCCGTTTCTATACAATGGACACAAATAATTTTGATGTCAGAATTTCTCCAATCTCTTTTTTTTTTCTTACTAATGGTACAAAGATGATGATTATGATAAACACTTACTACTTTTATATAAGTTTTGGATATTTATTTATCATATATCATTCTTTTTTTTTATTTACTCACAAAAAAGTGAATGGACTTACCTACAGAATTGCTATTTGTACAGGGGAAGTCTTAAAAAGTGAAAGAAGAAAACGGTTTCTATGGATTCTTGCCATTTCAGTGAGGTAACTGACTTTTTGTTAGAATGTAGCTTATACTGGCACAATGGACTTCCAAAAATCCAATTGTCCTTTTTTTTCTTTTTTTTTTTTTCTTTCTCCAGCTCTCTTCCTGCAGAGAAAGATCTAATTTCCACTCAGCACAGGTGAACAAGTATTGGATCTCCGTTATGTTTTTTAAAAACTCCATACTTTCATCTTTCCTTGAGCCCATTACTCCATTTATCGGCAAATCATTTTGGGACTTGGTGACATCTTGTTTTATTTTTTTTATTATACATGTATAGTGTGTATGTTTGTTAAGAAAGTGTCAGGTGACAATTGTGGGATCCAGTATGTACATATTGGTTCCATGCATGTACATTCCAATGTAATTGTATTATTTCCCCTCGAAAGATCATTATCATATCACACTAAGTACACAAATTTCCATGACTCACTCTAATGACCCATCCCTATCGGTCATCACTCCTAGCAAATTCTCCTCACAACATCCAGTATCTACATAGAGCTGATCAATGTAAGTCTTTGCTGATCAATCCACTCTGGTGTGTCCATGTGTAGGTGTCCACAGGAACAAAAAAAAAAACAATGTCAGAAAGTACAGCTTAAAGTTAGGGCTAGTGTTTGGGTTTCCTGCCATCGTCTTCACCAAATCTATGAAACAGTCTTCCAGTCTACTAAATATCAATTTTCATAAAGTAGTAGTCATATAAAATATTAATTTTTATTGTAACGTTATTATGAATCATACTTTTGCACACAGTTATATGGTATCAAGTATTCCTATCTAATACTAATGATTTTTGAATGGATATATTTCATTCATAGATTGGACCCCGACAGGTACTACCACTCAGTCAGAGTAAACTTGGGAGAAATAGCAATGAAGGGTCTCCAATGGACATCTACACATGGACAAACCAGTGTAGGCTGACCAGCAAAAACCTACATCAATCAGCTCTATGTGGATTCTGGATGACTCATGGAGGACCTGACAGGAGCAATGCCTGATAGAGGTGGTTGGCAATAAAGGGTCATTGGAATCTGATGATTCAGTGTTAGTGTTGACAGCGTGACCTGATGAGGATGACTTCTAATTAAATAATTCCTTGTATTATTTGGATTATTCGGACTATTGTCCTTATCTTTATTTTTATCTATACAATGCTTTAGCCGATGTGCTCTCCGACCTTTTGAAACTGATGTGTGAAGGGAAACGGGTAGGCAAGTGCCAGTTGCTGAGATGTGACATTTTTCTGGCCATTTCTCTTTATCAGTTTCCAAAAGGTTGGAGGGCACATCCGAAATGTTGTACAGATAACAATAAAAATGAGGACAATAGTCCGAATAATACAAATAATACAAATTATCAACTCATCTAAAAAATTCAGAGAAATTGTACATAATTCCTTGTAAATAATTTTTTGCCTGTTTTGCAACTGTATAGTTTGTAATTTATCTAAAAATCATCAAAGTTACACAGAAATAAAATAAATTAGTGTGCTCAGTCGGTAGAGCGTTCAGCTAGTAAACCACAAGGTTCTAGTTCGATACTGGCCCTCGCCAACTCAGTAAATGAGTAGCACAGGGATCTGTGCGGTAAAGTGAGGAGTTAATGGTAGGTGTGGTGCTCCATCTCTGATTCCAAAAATAATCTCCTTGGTCTGGCGCTATTGAAAGGAGATAGACTCCCTCGCTGTCTGGCTGATACCGGCAGCCCTGACGACTTTACTTACTTGCTGAAGTAAGTGAAAAATTGGCCTTGGCCTCCATGAGAAGAGCCCTGCCTTGAATAGACATTATTACAAAGGTTCCTTTTTGGAAGTATCTTCTTTCAGTCTATCTTTTGTATCCTTATTTCATTCGGTTATGATTGTTGCCACATTTGGGGGGTCGGGGGAGGTCTTTGGTCAAACAGTAAATAAAAAAAAGCGTGTGATGTCCTTGTTTGCTCGCTGGCATCAGACCAATCATAAAACGTGGCTGGACACTGACCAGTCTCCTTACTATGCATGGACAAAACCAGTTGCTTTGACTTTACCGCTGCCAAATATTTGTCAAACAAAGAGATGGATACAGTTCATGATAACACAAACGGCTTATACATGTTCTGATGAATAGATGGCTGAGAAACAGTTTGCTTTACTATGAAAACTATAAAGAAACAATATTGATTGATTTTAATGACTTTTTGGCAAGGGTTAAAGAAATACTGAATAATTGATCCAAAGAGAAAAAAAATAAAATAAAAACTGGTGGTATCTTAAGTTTGTTTGTTTTGTTTTACGGTATATCAACTTTGGTGGGTCATTTATTGATGAATAAGTTTTGGATTTGTAGCAAGAGTATCTTAAGAAGAGTCCATGTATTCAATCTCTAATGTGAGGATCAGATAAAATTAATACACACATGAGAGTTGCGATC
Source organism: Doryteuthis pealeii (assembly GCA_023376005.1). NCBI lineage: Eukaryota > Metazoa > Mollusca > Cephalopoda > Myopsida > Loliginidae > Doryteuthis > Doryteuthis pealeii. Next base: position 106,841,443 of record CM042154.1, read on the forward strand.
AAAAAGTATCCAAACTGAAATTACCCCCCCAAAAATATTAATTGAAAAATTTTCAATTTGCAACACCCTTCTAATTTTCCTATAAAATAGGGAATGTTGTTTCATGCCTTTTCCAAAAGAATTTGAGCAGAGTTGATGCGAGCATCTTTGTGCTGAATTTCAACTGTTCACTTTTTAATAATCATTATGCCATCTCTATAAGTTGAACTACTATCTTACATACTTGGTATAAGTTATATTACTATCTTATATGTTCAGAATAAGTTGAGTAATATAGTTATTTACTAAGCTTAGCTTAGATGTGGCACAAGACCAGAAGTATGGGGTACCCAGTGAGAATTGCTAATAATTGTTTGCAAATCTAGCTTGCTAACCATTACATATAAGTACTATCTTATATACTTGGTATAAGTTCAATTATTATTTTATATGTTTAGTATAAGTTGCATTACTATCTTACTTGGTATTGAGTTTTTAAAAAACTAATTTCTATGTAAAACAAAACAAACCTAAAAGACAAAAACAAGAAATATATAAACAATACAAACTGCACAGCTGAACAACTTATTTGATAAAGTGATGATGTCTAGACTGCTGTGTAGATGAAATCAAGACAAGTCAGTGCCAGTTTGTAAAAAAGAATTATGAACAGCAGTTTTTAGCATAATATATGATCGTGCAAACCACTCACAATTCATTCCTATCAGCAGACCAACTACCTCAGGCAAAAATTATGGAATTATCAATTTAGACATAGTTGAGTAGGAACAACCAACTTTCCTTTTGCCACACTCGACGGTGGATTGCCTCCTTCAATGAGTTTTACAATACTTTCTGTTGTTTCAATTGACAGATCTTTTTGTTGGAGCCATGTTTTTCCGTTCAATTAGGTATGCCCCAACCACTTGCTGAGCTATGCAAGAACTGTCTTTTAACTGGTGATTGATTTGCATATCTAGGCTTCTGCTAGTATTTGTTTTAGGAATGCAAATTACAAGATCATTCCAGGATATCTTCCTCTTTGTTATCCTTTTACTTTCTTCTTGTGATTCACTCAGTTAAGTTGAATAATTATATACTGTATTTGGTAGCATATAAAACTTAACATTTATTTTTTTACTCTAAAAAGGAGCTAAAAAATATCCCCTCACTTTGTTCTTGTAATAGACTTAGTTGAGTCTGAGAAAATATCAAACTATCTTTTTGGTACAAATAATATTCAATATTTGTGAAATGATAATAAAAAAAAATTGTCATAGATGCAGTGCCACATTGGGATATTGATC
>CM042154.1:106845228-106847728 GCA_023376005.1 Doryteuthis pealeii
TCTGATTGATAGTTATTTTCACTTGGCCTTATGCCTGACTTGACTTGACTTGGAGGTACAGCAGAAAACAGAGAAAACCTGATTCTTTACATCTTTTCCACTTTAATCCATTTTATGCTCCATTCTGAGTCCCCCAAGAGAATTGAGGTTACTTGTAAAAATAATCAAAAATGACTCAATAAAAAAGCTATGTGTGATTGTGTGCATGTATATATATTAATATTGTTATGTATGTGGGTATGTGCAGACAGTCATAACTGTGTATATGTATAAGAGTGTATATGATTGAGGGAGAATAGAGAATGGATGAAGTGATAGATAATGTGAAAGTAGATAAACATTCAGGTAAGCTAAATGGGGGGGGGGTACTTGTGAAAAAAGATTCACGTTATTAAATTGGGAGATAGAGAGAGAGATAGATAGACAAAAGTTAGAATAGAGAGTGGATAAAGTGATAGATAATGTGAAAGTAGATAAACATTCAGGTAAGCTAAATGGGGGGGGTACTTGTGAAAAAAGATTCACGTTATTAAATTGGGAGATAGAGATAGAGAGAGAGATAGACAGACAAAAGTTAGAATAGAGAGTGGATAAAGTGAGAGATAATGTGAAAGTAGACAAACATTTAGATAAGTTAAGTGGGGGGGGGGTACTTGTGAGAAAAGATTCAAGTTATTAAATAGGGAGAAAGAGAGAGGATTGAAAGAGGGTGAAAGAGGCTTTTATTAAAAGAATAAATCTTCACAGCATCAATAACAGTGATGATGATGATGATATTGTTTTATCTGAATTTAAATTGTCTTTTATAGTTTTTAATCCCTGCTGATTTTCTACTCCTGCATCTGTTACCACCTCCCCCCACCACCACCGTTAATATGTTCATCTGTTTACCAAATTTAAAATTCATCCATATATCTATTCATATTCATCCTTCTCAGTCTGTTGATATCTATCTCAGTCTGCACTTTATATTAGTTTATGCATTATCTATCAGTCTATTCATATATATCTATCTCAGTCTGCTCATAACTATCTATCTATCTATCTATCTCAGTCTGCTCATCTATCTATCTATCTATCTATCTATCTCAGTCTGCTCATAACTATCTATCTATCTCAGTCTGCTCATAACTATCTATCTATCTCAGTCTGCTCATATCTATCTCTCTATCTATCTCTATCTATCTCTCTATCTATATCTGCTCATATCTATCTCTCTATCTATATCTGCTCATATCTATTTCTCTATCTATATCTGCTCATATCTATTTACCTATCATCTATCTCAGTCTGATATCTATTTACCTATCTATCTCAGTCCTATCTATCTCAGTCTGCTCTATCTATTTACCTATCTATCTAAGTTGTTTCATATTTACTTGGCTATCTCTCTCTCTCTCTGCTCATGTCTATATATATATATATATATATATATATATATATATATATATATATATATGATCACATCTATCTATTTCGATCCTTTTTCTTACATTTTTTCTCTTCTCGACTTTTCTTAGATTTTTTTCTATCATTTTAACTGTCAATTATTTTTCTCCTAACTTTTTTCTTTCTTTTTTTTTTTTTTTGTTTTTGTTTTCTAAATGTGTTTCTCTGGTTGTGATAACAAGTAGCACCACTGCAGTGCAAATCTCTTCCTATATGCTCTTCATTAAATGAATGAATGAATGAATGAATGAAAGGGGCAGGGAAGACAAAGAAGAAAAAAAAAAGAAAGGAAGAATACAGAGGAGTGTGAATACGAAAGGAAAGATGGAGTAAGACATTGTGCCTTTTGGGGGTGGGGGAACCAGTCTGTGTTTTTTTTTTTTTTTTTTCGCATTAAACCATTTTTTTTTGTTAGCCAACCCCCCACACTCCCTATTGTAACCCCTACATGCCACCTTCTTTCATTGACCCCCCACACCCTACCTAGTCAGCCCTAGCCACACTGCTCTGTGGTCCTTATCTAGTGGCTTGCAAAGTTGCCAGACATTATTCTCTCTCTCTCTCTCTCTATCTATCTCTATCTCTTTCTCTCTCTGCTTCATAACATACACACAAGGAAATGCTTCCATTAGAAATCATGCAATCACAATAGCGTTTGGCACACGCACGTGCAGTGATCAGCTTCATGCAATTCACGCGCACAAGTGTGCAAATACGCACAACACATATGCACACAACGGTATAGGAAAGGCGTTGTCGACATTTGGCTTATACCAAGCATGGATGTTTTACTGGGGTGCGTGTGCTCGGGGATGCCTGGCTCCCCTTGCAGACTCAGTATCAACACCGAGAAAAAATTACCCTCCATCCTACACTGTGATTGTATATCTAAGGTAAGAAAACCCACAATAGATTAAAACACTCTCACACACACACACACACACACACACATATATATGTATATATTCCCCCAAAAGTTAGGATGTAGTGACAAAAAATGTAAACATTGAGTATTGTCATTATTTTTTTTTCTATGTTGTCTCATTTTATT
>CM042154.1:106852728-106892728 GCA_023376005.1 Doryteuthis pealeii
ACAGGTCAGATTACCCAATCTGTGCTACTCATGCACTGAGTTGGGGGGACCAGTATCGAACCTGAGTTGTACTCTACCGACTGAGCTAAAATATCTAATAACATACATTCCCAATTAGTGCTATGTGAAATTCAATATAATGTGTAGAGCCAGTTAAAACTGCAATGAAATTTGTCCAAGCTTTCTCCCTCTTACAAGTTTATAAAGCTATTTCCAGTCTAATTTGAAAATGAATATTAATTTTGTGGAGTCTTTGTTTGCACTAAACATAATTTTTTTTAATTATCTTATCTTAATTAATTTAATTCTCTTATCTTAATTAGTTCCTGATATAACTGTGAAATGCTAATTAGAATCCTTCACTCCTTCTGAAATAAAGCTATCAATATCATCATCGTCTACTACGATGATAGAACCCAAAGGCTTTTACAGATCATATCTGATATTTATGTAGGGAGAAAAAGAAAAATGATAAGAATCATCTCCTATTTCTAAGGAAAAGAAAATTCTGAAAAAAGAAAGAAAAAAAAACAGGTTCTAATACCTTTGTTGTTGTTTTTTTTAACATCATTTTTTTATTTTCTCATTAATTTAAAAAAAAATTTACCCATATTTTCCAGACTGTTGTTTTCATTCTTAGATATTGATATAGATATTCCTTGACTATATAGGTTATATATTATTATTCTCTAAATGTTGCTTTAGACCTATGAGTCAAAGCCAGAAATGTGTAGCCCCCAATGAGGATTGAACCTAATTCAATATTAATGATCTGTAAAATTATATTGCTAACCATTTCTCCACGAGGAGAAATAATGATATCGAATAAACTTAACATACTCCAGCACTAGAATTATTAAATTAGAATTCACTTGAAACCATGGGTGTAAATTACGTGTATTAAGAATAACAGTTTAGCTCAGTCGGTTGATATTCGCCTAAGAATCGAAAGGTTCTGGGTTCTATATTGGTCCTCACTAGTTCAGTGCATGAGTAGCATATCATGGGTAGTCTGATCTCTACAGTAAAGCATCTGAGAGCTGATTGTAGGTGTGGCAATCCACCCATGCAAAAACAATCTCCCTGGTCTAATGCCAGTGAAAAGGGAAGAGGTTCCCTTGCTATTCGTCTGATATCAACAATAAGCCACTCAGCAAACTTCATTTGAAGTTCTAGTTGTTTGCAAATGATTATTATCAGATAGGAATAGTTACCTGAAACAATATAATTGCCTGTTTAAAAAAAAAACACTTTAGCTTTAAATAACCCAACATTGTTTGATATGTCTGTCTTAGACTAACACTGAACATTTGGTAAGAAAAGACAAAACAACTAACTTGCATGAACAATACACACATTGGTGTTTAATAGATGCAATAATATAATAGTATAATATATGTTTCCTAAACAGGTAAACTATACACAATGCTCCCAAAGAGCAACCAAGCAACGTTTTGTAATACAAAAGGTAAAGTAAATGTTTATCCCACTTACGTTTGAAGGGTCTTCATCGACACAACGTGGCAATAGGTTTTATCTCACTGGAGAGAGAGAAGAATAAGTATTCACTTCACTAAAATCATAACCAAAGAGAAGCAATGTCTCAAGAGATCAAAGAAGACACACCTCCAAACCAAGATAAGATAACTCCTTGTTACCTTACATGCTTCTATCTTTAAAGCTTTATAATTTTGAGATGATCTAACAATTCAGTTTTTGACCCATTACCTACTAGACGTGCAGGTGTCAAATGTTTTTCCATAATTGGGTGTGAAGGTTGAAAAATATGCACTATATCCATATATGCATGCCTGAACATTAGACACAGCATGATTCTCCAAATTATATATAAATAAGGTGGTAGTTTCATTGAATCTATGAGTACAGTCGACCTCATTACCGCAGATTTTTCAAATATATTTGGGATCAGTAGGTATGAAGTTGACACATGCACGTATGTGCACACACATCTCCTGCATGATTATGATTGGATAAAATAAATCTCAGAAATTTCCCATAATTCATAGCAAAATCACATTAAGAACACTGGAACTATCAGAGCACAAAAAAACAGATAACTTTCTCATTTGTTCAGTGATTTTAACATGACAAAAGAGGAATTATCTTCTTTTATATATATATATATATATATATATATATATATATATACTAGATAAAATAAATATTACTTTTTATATTCCTTATACACTGATCATTCGTTTTTTTTTTTTTTGTTTTTTTTTTGTTTTTCAATTATGATAAATACAAGTGAAAAAAGCCAAATCATTTTTTTTTTCGTTAAATGTAAATTCTTCATTGGTTGGAATTGGTTTATAGCAAAAATTGTTTTTATCCCACAAAATATTTGTTTTGAGGCAGTTTTTTTTTTTTTTTTTTTTTTTTTTTTTTTTTGAGTAGCCTGCTCAATAACTTGATAGTGATTTCTTCTTAATAAGATTAGCAAATTTTCATATCTTGTTTTAAAAAATTCTTATTGAGAAGGAAACAGGATATTAAAAAAGGTAAAAATTAATAATAAATCTTATCTATTTTCAATTTTAATTTCTCTTATAACATCTTTTTTTTTTTATAAGTAATTTTTAAAACATGATATGCAAATTAGCTAATCCTATTAGGAAAAGACCAATATCAAGTTGACGTGGTTGTTTTGGTAACACAATTTTATTTAGAACCTGGACCTGAATAAATAAGCAGACAGTAACTTTATATAAATACAAGGTGTGATAAAAAAGTATTGAGATTTGTACTTTTTGACACACCTTGTATTCTGGAGAAAAAAATGTTCCATTCATTCTTCAGTTCTATCTTGGTAAATACAGCTTTAAAGTTGGTACTTTTTTGACACACCTTGTATTCTGAAAAAAATTATAGGAATGGAACTTTTTTTTTTTTCAGAATACAAGGTGTGTCAAAAAGTACAAAAAATATTGTCTGAGAAATTCAAATGGTTTCTTTGTGTTGCCTGTATATTAATCCTATGTTTGGTGAGATTTCATGCCAATAATTATTCAATAGGCTCAGTCGTTTTAACAGTTATTTGTCACGGACACACAGTCATTTATTAATAAAAAAAATAATTAATTATAATATTTAAAAAGATCTTGCTGACACACGCATGGTGTATATTTTCATATCTCTATTTAGTATCTATAGTATTTTGATACACCTTGTATAGATGTGTAAATTATCTGTTTTATGTTATTTATTAAGCTTTGCTTAGATATGGCACAGGCCTAAGGTTACTTACAGTACCTGATATTATTTAAATTGTCACCCATCTAATTATTAAACAGGCTCATCACTGCTTAACTTTGTTGATCTAACAGGAACTGGTGCTTTCAGCGTGACTTGACCATACACCCATTTCCAGTTTTATATTGTTAAAAAAACATGTGATTTTTTGACTTTTAAATAACAACTACAAAAAGTGTCTCTCTCAACCAATTAACATGGGTTTGTGTCCTTAGATTATATCTTAAGATTGCACTTTGAAAAAGATAAAAATCACCAGTCTCTGCCTAATGCTTTGTGGTTATTATTAAATGCCACAAGTCATCTGCATTTAAGGTCTTAAGACTCTGACATTTTTACAGCCTCGGTTTTGTCTTTGAAAATGTTCAAAATGAACAAGGAAGTGGCTTGCTCGTTTGTTTATTGTCAACTTTTTATCCGACTTAAAAGAGGATCCATTATCGTCACGGATCCCCTTCCATTGTATTTACTGGGAGAAACGCACGGATTTTTTGGGAATGTTCAAAATTTGGTATTTCCATTGCCTCAATAATCGATTTGCCTCCAGTCCTTCTTTTGGTAATTAGCTCAAAGCATCACGTTCACCTTTGCCATTCCTGCAACTATCAAAGAGGAATAACTGAAAATCTTGGAGAAAATACACAATGCATTAGATTCAGTGTTTACATATTTACCTACACAAGTAGGATGTGACACAAATCAGTATCTTAAGTGGAGTTTAACAGGCTTGACTTTAGAGTTTTCCTTCTAGACTGGTTGCCTAACCAAAGTTAAAGAGCCCAGTTTGCACTACTATTTACCCATAACTGGAGGGAGAATAGTTGGATGCATACCTTTCCCAAAAGTATTAGCTATATGTGGAATGCAGACATCCTTGTCCAGGATTTGAACTCATCTTGCTATGTCCATTTCCCACAATGGTAACCATTACACCACCAGCCTCCACTAAAATTCAGTGTATATGTTTTAGTATGACTGATTGAGATTTTTGTATGTGTGTGTGGGGGAGGGGATCTTAAAATGTATGCAGACTGAGGTAGTTGAATGTTTATCACTTATGCTTAATATTCAAACCCTGGATTGTAAATGCTGATTTTCAAGGCAGGTGCAACACATTCTTTCTATTTTCACCTCCAACCTCCATTTCACAAAATTTGGTTTCATGTTGGACTAAGTTGAGTAAATATCTATATATAGTTATATCATCATGAAGGCATACTGATGCATGGGTTCCCTTGACTCTTACTCATCATCCATCCCTATGAGCCAATGCTCTTGGTAAGTCTTCTTGTGGGCATCTAGTGTCTGTACAGAGCTGATGAATGTTTTTGCTGGTCATCCAGCACTGGTGTGTCCATGTGTAGAAGTTCATAGGATAATATTGCTTATGATTTTGTCCTTACTTCCCCAGGAGTGCCCAGCATGTCTTACTTAGATGGTTTGTTAGATGGAAGGTAAGTGGCCAACACCTGTTGTTTTCTAGGATGCTGCAGACTACAGCCCTGTGTAGTTGCCATCTAGCTTTTTCTCCAGGCATTTCATTAAAGTCTAAGTGGTGCAATCATATCATAATACTGACATGGCTATAGCTTGGAAGAATTCCAATTTTATAAAATGAATTTGCAAAATCCTGAAAGATGATTCTAATCTTAGCTGGATACAGCATATGGGTCAGAGTACTGTCGGTGCACCCGTTAATTTTGGACCTGTGCACATATTGATCAGTATATTTACTTATTCACTGTAATCTAGCTAAGTTACCTGTACATTTTAATCTTGAGTAAATAGAAATACATATTCAGGTGAGATACAGTTTTATTTTCTGTCAGTGTATATGTCATGTTGGAATTATCTGTGATAGTATAACTGGGCCAAACATTCTTATCTCATTTTTCAAAACTGGGGTGGGTGTGCATAGGACTAGCAGCTCCACCCAATTAAAAAACAACTTGTTGCTGAAAGTGCAGCACCATTACAGATGTGGCGTAACTGCACCTCTATACTCCTCAAAGAGCCTGCAGTACTGTTACTCTCCTCCCTACATTGTGTATCTTATCTCGTACTCCTAAATAATACAGTTAACTTCTATCAGTGTGTATGTCTCTTTGCCTGATAGCTAAGCTTCTGCACAATCTTTCTTTGCTTCCAAAGTGATGACAGTTGTTGAATGCATGGCACCTGGATTATGTTCTGAAGGAAAATCAGACTGTCAAACAAGATAGATTATAGATCATCATCTTCATTGGGTGTCTTCATTGAGTCTTTTGCGGTACTTTTCAATACTCAATGATTTTAACCTTAAGCATACTTTGCATTGTGGTTATCACTGAGGGAAATCGAAATAACAATTAGAGTTCAAATTCCAGACAAGGCAGTTTGGGTAAAGAAGGATTACAATAGAGTAGTTGAATGTTTGTTATTATGTGGGAGAGGTGCTGCTCCAGAGACAGAATCCCCAGGTTTAGGCTCATTTTATTCCTTCCCATACCTAACCAAAGGACACAGCTTAAGGAGAGGAACAGGTACATTGTGTATCATTATGGCCTTATAATGTAAGGCTCAGTCGGTAGAGCGTTCGGCTAAAAACCACAAGTTTCCTAGTTCGATACCGGTCCTTGCCAACTCAGCGTATTAGTAGCACATGGATATGTGCGGTAAAGTAAGGAGCTGATGGTAGGTGTGGCGCTCCACTTCAGATGCTAAAACAATCTCCTTGGTCTAGCGCTATTGAAAAGGGGATAGACTCCCTCACTGACTGGCTGATACCGACTTTAGGCTGCCCCGTCGACATTACTTTTACTTTACTTTATGGCCTTATATGTAAGGCATGTATCATTATGGATTGTGTATCATTATGGCCTTATAATGTAAGGCATTGCGTATCATTATGGTCTTACAATATAAGGCATTGTGTATTATTATGGCCTTATAATGTAAGGCATTGCGTATCATTATGGTCTTACAATATAAGGCATTGTGTATTATTATGGCCTTATGTAAGATATTATATTTTTCCCTTTCTAATGATATTAGCCAGTTTTCTCATATTTGATGTTCTCATTAATGATCTTTATGTGTGAGCATATTTGAGTACTGCTTCATTTGTAACCTTTATCCCTATATAATATTTCCCATATTTATTCTTTTTATTAGTTTTGTCGCGCTTGTCTCCTCTCCAATCTCAATATTACACTTCAATTTCTGTAGCTATAGCATAAGTTATTCAATAACAGAAAGAATAATCAACAATTCATTTTTGAATTAGACTTACATAGATGAAGACATGTCAATTATTTAATTTGTTTATTTTATTTTCGTTTGACTCAGGTAGTACAATCATTATCCACCATGATTAAAACCCTTCACCCTACTTGAGACTGTTTCAAAAATATTTCTCTTTTGCCCTCGGTGTAAAATACAGCTCATCAACAGATAATGTTCCATATTCACTGATTCATTTATTTAAAAGCAATTCTTGTTTCTATAAACTAATTCTCATGGTGTAATGGTTACCATCATAGGAAATGGGCATGACTAGTTAAAATCCTGGATGAGGCTGTTTGCATTTCACATAGCACTAATACCCTTGGGAAAGCTATGAATCCAAGTCATCTCCCTCCAGCTATGGGTAGATTATAGGGCAGACTGGGCTATTTAATCTTAGTTAGGCAACAAGTCTAAGAGAAGGAAAACTCGGAAATCAACCTGTTAAACTCCACTTAAGAAATTGACCTTGTGTCACATCCCGCTATGGTAAATATATATATATATATAATATATATATATATATTCAGTATTTTTCCCAGAAACAATATTTCTAGTATTTCTAAATGTCTATGGAGTTCTGGTGTTAAGTGCATATTTGTGAAACATACAACAAGACTGGCCAGATAAGTGTTGAGTTCTTGGTAAGTGTTAAGGAATAAACTTACTTGTTGTGGACTGTCCTTTGTGCCTAGGGCTTGACATGACCAGTCGATTGATCGAAGGGGGTCGGAGAGGCCCCTTCGATCGATAAGCTAGTCATGTCAAGCCCTAGCACTTATATGACTGTCCCAACCCTATTGCCCTTATGGCAACCCCCTACCCTTTTTATCATATACGTGCTAGAAGGTGGTGGTTGAGGGTCTTCATGTCGTGGGAATGACGTTAAACTCTATCTGATGGTGAGGTTCCATTTCTGGAGGTTTGGGGAATGTGGAGCACCCCTTCATCACCATTTCTCCCTGTTCCACTCTGACCCGGAGTGATAGTACCTGTTAGAGTCCTATATATGGCTTAAATAGAAAAACATGAGTTCATAAACAAAATTGATTATCCATTAAGAATGACTTTATTTCAAAGCTTTATCAGCATTAAATGACCCACTGAGGTTGATATGCCGTAAAACAAACAAACCAAACCTATTACACCACAAACACCTTCTATAGTTTGGAAATCACTGTAGCTGGTCCCAATATTGGTTGAGAAATGAGAAGAGTTGTGTATCCTGGCCCAGTAAAAAAAAAAAAAACCTTATAATTGTATATATTTAGGAAGCGCGTGGTCTAATGGGTAGAGTCGTAGGAAATGGACTCGTCAACACGAGTTCAATTCCTAGACAAGCTGTTGGCATTTCACATAGCGCTAGTACCCTTGGGAAAGGTATGAATCCAATTCTCCCTCCAGCAATGGGTAAATAGCGGGGCAGACTGGACTCTTTAACCATGGCTAGGTAACCAGTCTAGGAGAAGGAAAACTCTGAATTCAAACCTGTTAAACTCCGCTTAAGAAATTGACCTTGTGTCGCATCCTGCTCGTGCAGAGGGGTTGGTAAATATATAATTGCTATATATGCAATAAATAAATCTCCAATGAACAAATCTCATATTTTTGAACTATGTTCAATATAATTTATCATAGGGAAAGACCTGTTACTACTATATTTCTATTTGTATAATAAAAGAAAATTATAGAGATAATAAAGCTAAAGATATTAATCTGATTAAAATCTTTGAGAGGTAACTGCATGATTGTCTGTAACTTGGTTTACTACCAGAAGTTGGCATCTAAATTCTTTAGGAGTTATTGATGAGAGAGAGAGAGAGAGAGAGTATTAAATTTGATTTGTATCAATTGAAAGAAATTTGAGTTCAGGTTTGTGCAACACATCAATTTTATTAAAATTTTTTGATATGAAAGTCTTATTTCTTAAAATTATTCTCTTTTTTTTTTTTTTTTTTTTTATGCAATAAAAATTTTTATTTGATAATACCTTTTTTTTGTTTTTGTTTTTAAAGGTGGGGGGGAAAATTTATTGGTTCTGATTTGAGGCTCATAAATATATCGTAAGAGAGAGCACCTGCAAGATGGTCATTTTCTTTTTTTCTTCTTTAAATTTTGTGCAGACTCAAAGAAAGATATCCCTATTACTTATTTCTGTAAATATATTCTTTTTTTATTGATAACAAAAGACACGAGCTTAGATTCCGCTTCTGCATTATTCAAGGTTGATAGTCTCCGATAAACAGCATTTTTGAAAAAGATGGGATTCTCACAGAGGTTCCTTAATGACCACATTATTTCTAAAGCCATTCAACAAATCCTATGTTGCATTATGTTGCTTAATTTAACGTTAAGAAAGAGTCAGCATTTTAAGCATTTATAACATAATTTCATTTTGAATAGATTTAGCTTGTAGAGTTTTGCCATTATTTCAAAGATTTATTGATCTGAATGCTTGATCAAGGCCATGATATAACAGAGTAGATATTGAATTCCTATACAGCCAAACCTTACTTATCAGGCAGTTTTAAACCTTTTGTGGGTGGATAATTTTTAAAAATTCTTGTAGAGTGGATAAATTATTTCCAGAAAATTTACAAAATAGAGGGTGTTGTATACCCTTCTAACATATCTCGGTATATTTGGAGGGGGAAGCGCATAGTGTAATGGTTAAAGTCATGGGAAATGGACTCATCGCCCCGAGTTCAAATCCTGGATATGGTAATTGCATTTCACTTAGCGCTAATACCTTTGGGAAAGGTATGAATCCTACTCTCCCTCCAACTATGGATAAACAGTAGGGCAGACTAGGCTCTTTAACCTTGGTTTGGCAAATGGTCTAGGAGAAGAAAAAAAAAGACAATTGACCTTGTGTCACATCCTGCACGTGCGGAGAGGTATATATATATATATATATATATATATATATATATATATTGGGGAAGGGAGAGACAGACAGAGTAGAGATGGGATGATAGATGATGATTAGATGAGGGGGTCTTACTGTTTACTCATCTACTGGTTCCTGATGCTAACTCGTCAGGGCTCATCCAGTGGGTTGCTTTCTCGGTGTTGATTCTACTTCTTTTTTGTTCGGCTAGTCATCTCTTGCTTTAATTAATCATTAAAGCAAGATTTGTTGTTTTTCTTTAAGTCTTTTATTTAAAACAACCCAGCCCAACAAAACCACAGCAATGAGATGCAAGAGACATCCTCTCTCATCAAGTGACTGGTTGCAACTAACTAAAACTTAACCTAATGTCTCACACTTCCAATCATGCACTTCCGGAAGGTCAAGCCAAAAATCTAACTACAGTATGTACATAATTCATTGGCTATCCATGATAGGGTATGCTCAAACAAGTCAATCATGTATATAAGTACTAAAGTAAATTAGATGGAGTGCACTATTGTTGATATCAGCCAGACAGTGAGAGAGAGAGAGAGAGAGTCTATTCTCTTTTCACTAATACTTGACCAGGGAGATTGTTTTTGCATATGAGTTGAAGTGCCACACCTACCATCAGCTCCCTACTTTACCATACATATCCAAGCTTTGCTACTCATGTGTCGAGTTGGCAAGGGCCAGTGTGGATGCTCTGCTGACTGGGCTAAACTGAAACAAAAAAAAAAAAACAAATAAAAGATGATGATTTAATAAGAAGTTGTGTGTCATAGAGAAACAGCATGAAAACATTTTTAATTATGATATTTTGCAAAATAACCATTACACAATCCTACACCACAGTGGGGCCTCCTCGCAGCATGCATTGACATTGAATTGGTCAATGAGTAGATAATAGGAAATTTAAAAAATAGAGGGTATGTTCAAACAAGGGAATTAAATATACTAGCAAATATATGCACCCTCTGGGTGCAAGTATTTAACTTTTAATGTAATGAAATATTGTATTAAATTAGAAAGTCTAATAAGAATGCAGATAAAAAGATTTGAAACAGAGTGGGGTTATAATAGAAAAATAGAAATGAAACTTACTCTTCCATCACTGCCGTCTTTCATTGCTGAATTTTACTTATTTAACTATTTAGTTAAATTAGGAAATAAAGAATAAAATTACACTTATTTTTTCTTGTTAACGGATTTTATTTAAGATTCATTGGAGAGATTTTTGCTTATATTCATTAAAATAAAACCAAACAGTTAGAAATCAATAATACTAAGCAAATATTTAATAAAATCACATTTTTAATATCAATATGCAAATTAGCCTTCCTATTCACACTGCAAACCGCTATTTTTTGTATATATAAATACAGTTGCATGTTATCTGTATGCAGATATGGACAACACTAATAAAAAGGTGAAGCAATTTTATTAATAATTGAGGTTTAAATATAAATAAAATCATGAAGAATGTGATGAAAATAACTATGTTAATTGTGACTCAATTAGTAATATAGTTTCGGTTACAGACAGAAAAACACACAATCTCCATTATAATAAATAATATATATATATATATAATATATATATTCAAAAAACAAGGAAAAGCTTACAGTCTAGTCATGTTGAAAGTACCGGTTAAGCATTGATGAGCTTGATCAATATTTAGATGGGTGACCATTACTATAGCCAACTTGATATCAAAATGACTTGATTCAACATTAAATGACCTGAAAAGGGTTGGATATGTCATAAAACAAAACAAACAGGATTTGATCAGCAATTGTGTGTTATAATATGAGGGTGAATCAAAAGGTAATACCATTTTGTTTAGGACAGGTATAATTACCAACACAGGAACATGTATCATACATCAAAATGAAGCTGGTCCTCTGTGGATCACATCCCTACTTCTCCACATTCACCGTTTCTCTCAATAGCAACGTTCCACCTTTGAATGAAAGCATGTATCCCTGCCCCATAAAATTCTGTTGACTACTTCTTCACTACAGATTTCACTTCCTCATCTCTGGAATAATGTTTGCCTCAGATTATCATCCCTTTGACCCCATGAAAGAGGGTTTGAGAGGCACACATTGTATTCCCAAGCTAGGTTATTTTTGTGTTGCATCTTTTGCTAAAAAAATTCAGCATGTCTCCATCTCTGATATGAATGTACAGTTCAAACATTGAAATTGTTTTAATGTTGGTCTTCTGAACATAAAAGTAAATTCAGATCTCCATTTATTTCTCCCATTTCATCTAAACAGGGCAAACTAATCGGGCTTTTTGGCACTTAAAGTCTCCCATACTTACCATTCAGATTTAATAATGTCTATCACTTGAGATAAATATCGCTTTCCAAAAGATAGCAAAACTCTTTGTTTGTAGACCAAAACTTCTGTATTTCCTGAGATTTTTTTTGGTGTTTTTTTTTTTTGTTTTGTTTTTTTTTTGGGGGGGGGGGGCCTTCTTTAAAGCCAAATGATATTACTGTTTCTGTTAGATGTTTTTTCCTGTTTTTGTCCAGAATTCATCTTGGGTTTTTACTTAACTGAAAAAGTACTTTGTAATAAGAGGATCTATAAACAGCCTGCAGTTAGTTCAGAATATATTAGATAAATTTTGGCTCCACTTGTGTTCATATGTGTACATGTAAGTTGAAATTACAGTGAATCTGAACCTTCTTTTTACTTTATCTACATAAATTTGGGTTTGTTTGTTTTTTCCAGAATTGGGAATTTTTTAGTATTTATGTACAAATTAGATTATATATGAATATTGTATAGATGAATACACCTCAGTGCATACATATAAGCACCAGCCTATTCTACACCACTCTCTCTCACTCACTCACTCACTCACACTCACACACACACTTAATATGGATAGAGCACTCCCTAGTGGCCTAGTATGTTTATTACAGTAAAATTCAATTTCTAAAAAAATGTGTGTGTGTAGATCGCACGGTGGTAAGATGTCTGACTGATGACAATTCGGTCTAGTTTCGAACCTAGCCTGCTTTGTCTAATCACACTGATGAGCCATGAAATGGCAAAACAGGAGTGTATGGGAATGACAATATATATATATATATATATATATATGGATATGTTTGTGGTGTAATGGTTATTGTCATAGGAAATGAACACAGGGAACCAAGTTCAAATACTGGAAATGGCTATTTGCATTTCACATAGCATTAATACCCTTGGGATATGTATGAATCCAATTATTCTCCCACCCCCCAGCTATGGTTAAATAGTGGGGTAGTCTGAGCTCTTTAACCTCGATATGCGAAATAGTCTCAAAGAAGGAAAACTCTGAATCCAAACTTGTTAAACTCCACTTAAAAAATAGACTTTGTGTTACACACATGTGGACCAGTTGTGTAAATATATATATATATATATATATACACACACTATGTATTTACATCCATATATATCTGTGAATTGTTATTACATAGTAATTTTGTTGTTTTTTTTGTTTGTTTGTTTTTTTTGTTCCAATCTTGCTGAATAAGAAACCCACTACCATTACTATTAATTAACTACTTTATCATTTCTTTAAAAAATCTTATATTGCACCCTTCCATTGCACTCAAAGTAGATGAACAAGGCATTTCCTGATGTATGTAGCTTTACCAAGGTTTTTCCTCACAAAGTCAACATTAAATAAGTCTGTATGATATGAGGGTATGAATTCCCCATGTTGAATAACCAACATCATATCAAAAATTGTGCATTTTATGGAGAGGGAGGGGGACAATAAATCGGTTTTTATAACTTAATCAATTTGGTCTTTACAAGTGAACTTGGTCCGTTATGCATTATAGCTAATATCTTGTTTTCTTTGCACCTCCCCCCCCCCACTACACTACACTAATATCCCCACACACTAAATTCAGTCTGCAAAGCTGGTTGTTTGAAATAGATCCATTTATAGGCAGGTAAACACACAAAATCAATCTGGAAGTTGTAATTTTTTCTTTCTATTGTGGTTAGTGGAGAGAGAAGATGGAACAAGGTCTAAACATTATTCACACAACACTTTTTCATCTATGCCAGACATCTCCAACTTATAAGTTATAATTATGATCGGTTTTATGCCATCTCAACACTTACTGGGTTATTTAATGCTGAAGGTGGTCTTTTTTGCACTTGATTATAAAGTTCTGAGCTGTTGGAAGGTATGACATTGAACTGATAAATACAGAGAATAAACCAGAGAAAAGAGTTTCAGTTCCAGTTAATTAAAAAAGGATTGCTATCAAGTCACGAGTCAATAAAGATTTCACAGTCCAGTTCTGCATTAAACCCAGAATGTTAAATATATATAAAACAGGTTTGATAATTGACACACTAAACATAGCATCCCCATCTACAATAAACCCTTCCAACTTGAATAAACCTAAAAAAACAAAAAAACAAACAACAACTAGAGCAAGGAAACCTCTGAATATGACTATGTACATGGTTTAAAACACATGGGAACATTATATGGAGCACTTTCTCTACCATTTGGACCCCAATATAAGAAAAATTACATGAGGACTAAAACTTAAACAATTGCAGATATTCAAGAAAAAACCCTTTTTGTTTTAAAAAAAAGAACAGATCTGAGATTTTTTTTGTGTGTGTGTATATATATATATATATATATATATATATATAAAAGAATGAACAGGTTTGGTGTTCAACCAAACCTGTTTAAAATGATATATATATATATATATATATATACACACACACACACATGTACACACATAAACATATGAGAAAAATTACACAAGTGTTTGAATGTAAGCAATTGCAGATCAAGGAAAACCCCTTCTTTTTGTTTTTAAAAAACAGATCCAAGATTTTGTGTTTGTGTGTATATGTATATATATATATATATATATAAGAATGAACTGGTTTCGTATTCAACCAAACTTGTTTAAACGATATAAACACTTATACTCTCTTCAGAGTTCGAATCCAGTTTCACTTATAAGGCTTTGGAGTTTGTTTGTTTTTTTTGTTTTTTTTTGTTTTTTTTTTAAATATAAACATAAAAGCTAACTGGATTTCTAAAGAATTTTCTTTTTCTGTTTCTGATTGGATTTACGTTCTTCAAAAAGGAGACAATTCACCCTCTTTTTTTTTTTTTTTTTTTTTTTTTTTTTAAGTGAAAAGGCAGACAGTTAGCTGCTCCCACTTATATTCAAAGAGGTTTACTTTCATTTTCTCTTTTTCTCTCTCTTTCTTCTTCTTCTTCTCAAATTTGTCTTGTAGCTTTTTTTGTCATTTTAAATAGGCTGGCAAATGTTCTGCTGTAATTTTTCATTGATAATTAGTTTCACTTATTTTCTGTTTATTTATCTTGGAATGGATGTGTAGGTGCATCTGTTTTGCTGTTCTCTATATATATATATATATATATATATATATATGTGTGTGTATCTTATGTTTTTGTATGTAAGAGTATGTATGTGAGTATGGATTGTTAATTTGTCTGTATTTATATATGTGTGTATTGGAGCTTCATTTATGTGTATATTTGATAATGTAGGTATTTATTCTGCTGTGTCATTAAAGATTTTTATCAGCCTCTAATTTTTAACACATATATAAATATAAGTAAGTAAAGTTGGCGTTGATGGCCTAATGTTGGTATCAGTCAGACAGTGAGGGAGTGTATCCCCTTTTCACTAGTGCTAGACCAAGGAAATTATTTTAGTGCCTGAGGCGGAGAGCCACACCTATCATCAGCTCCTCACTTTACCACACAGATCCCTGTGGTACTCATATGCTGAGTTGGCAAGGGTCGGTATCAAACCCGGAACCTTGTGATTCCTAGGCAGATGCTCTACCAACTGAGCTTTATATATATCCATATCAGTTATAGAGCATATATATATATATAATATATATGAGTTATATAGTAGAAAGGTATAGATACATAAGCTACTTAAGTTTCACCAAAAAAGGACCATCAGGGTTAATTGTAATGAATTAATCAAGAAATTGATTAATTTAAGACAATTATGGAAGTGAATAATTCAATTATAGCCATTAAAAACAGTTTCATAGTGAAGATGAACACTAGATAGTTGATTGCATCATTCAAAAGCCAAATATCAAACAAGATGGCTGTCATATGTGACTGCTGATTTGAAAACGACTGTTTGGAATATCAAATGTTGCAATTAACTCTATATTCTATTCCCCAGTAAATCATCTTTCTTTATTTATATATATATATATATAGATATAGAGATATATATATATATAAGCATCATGACACAGAAATCAAAATCACTTATTGGCTTTTAATATAAAACAATGTATAAACAAGTTTTGAATTTTAAAAATAAAGAAAGGTAGAATAAATTTTTCAAAGTATTTAAGATTATCATAGTTTTCTTTTATGGCTCTAGTACATGTCCATCTTGGTTGAGCTGAGAACCTTTCAGCAATCCTTCAGAAAATCTTAATGTATCTTTTGATTAAATATAAGTATCCTGGATTGCTCCTGTTCTGTTTTGTTTTGGAGTTTTAGCAAGATGGTGGTTGCGAGTTAAGCTCCAATTTAAAAAAATAAATAAAGACAACATCAAACGCAACATGCAACTTGGTTTAGCTGAGAACTTTTCAGCAATCTCTCATGTAAACAACAAGTTTAGAATAAAATTTTTAAAAAGTAGAATGAAAGTAAGTTTTCAAATCATCTAAGATTATCATGGTTTTCTTTAATAAAAATCTTTTATTTATAAATCTTTTGATTTATCAATTAGGAGACAGAAAACTCTGAATTCACACTTATTAAACTTAACTTAAGAAATCAACTTTGTGTCACATCCTACTCATGCAGAGGGATTGGTATATATATATATATATATATATATATATATAAAGAGAGTTTTATAATTTGCTTGAAGCATTGTGTATATATTGGTTAAGAGGTTGATTTAGAAGGCTATCACAATGCAGGTGTAAAGAAAAAATAATATGTTAACAATGGTGTTGTGTGTTAACCTGTATTTAAATACAGGTTAACACACAACACCATTGTTACCATATTATTATTTTTTCTTTACACCTGCATTGTGATAGCCTTCTAAATCAACCTCCTAACCAATATATATATATATATATATATATATATATTTCAAAGATCAAGTGAAGAAATCTTTCTTATGATATATTCAATCACAAAATGTAACATTCTCCCTTTTGGTTGAGCTGAGAACTTTTCAGCAATCTCTCATATAAACAAGTCCAGAATTTAAACAAAAAAGTAGAAAAGTAGAATTAAATAAACTTTCAAAGCATTTAAGATTATCATGGTTTTCTTTGATGAAAATCTTTTCTTTATAAATATTTTAAATCAACTCTGCTTTTGTGACTTCCTCAAGTAGAAGCAGATTTTTTGTTAATTAAGATCTTGGCACCAGGCGGACACTTCAGTTATTTGTACTGTATTAGTTTTTGATAAGACCTAAACTTCTCAACCAACTGTTGTGTCAAGTGGGTGAATTTTTTGTTTTTGGTCTTAATTAATGGAACCTGACATGATGTGTATAGCGTCATGAGGCAATGTCTATTCCTGACAACAAAGTTGGTATAGAATTTCCAGTGTTTTCTTATTGTAAGATTTTACAAGTATGTGAATGATTACTGGTTCAATTTCTTGAACTTAGCTTTAAGTTAGATTAGATTTACTTCTTATAATTAAGGAATAATCCTGTTCATGACATTAGGGTACTTACCTCACATCCTACTTATGTGGGTATGACGTAAGGTTGTTTAATGTGGGACCACCCACGAACCGAAGCTCATGAGATGGCTGGCACAAAAAATGTGTTATTTCTGTCAGCATTCCTCCTCAAGGAAGGGGTGCCTCAGGCACTGAGCAATAAATCCAGCCCTGCCCCTTTAAATCAAGGGGGCAGGTGTTGCCTGGGGTGATTGCCCCTGAGATCACACTGTTGATTTAACACTAATAGTCCAGTGGCCAAAGTCACCAAACCCCCACCCCGAAGAGTGGGTTAGTAGTGTTGTTGATGATAGTAAGGGTGGACATTCTTTGATTGAGCCAAAACAGAGGTTTTCTATTTACTCCATATGTGCAAAAGTTCATATCATGGATATGGATAAACATACATTATTATTATACATTATCAAGTTAATCTTGATTCCTTTTATATTACTTAATAAATCCTGAAGAAGATAATATGATCCCATTCTCCCTATATGTTATAATTGAGGGTAGGCAGGTTGACCACAATAAAAGGTAGGTGTGCCTTGAGTGTTTTTGAGTTTAGACCATGAAAATAAGGATAGTCTTATTCAATAAACCTCAGCATAAGTCTTTCAGAATTTTAGGGTGTGACTTAAACAGTAATTGATGTGGATATTGTGACACCCTAATCAATAATATGCCAGAGGAACCAATGTATATCTCTTAACATCCTGTTGGGAATTTTCTAAGTCGAGAGCATTACTATAAGGATATATGAAAAAAATGGTTAAAAATAGCCTTTTCATTTAAAGTTACCTGTAACAGGTAACTTTAAATGAAAAGGCTATTTTTAACCATTTTTTTCATATATCCTTATAGTAATGCTCTCGACTTAGAAAATTCCCAACAGGATGTTAAGATATATACATTGGTTCCCTTAATTCAAAGACTTCTAAATATGTTTTATATTACATTTAAACAAAGGTTATTGTTTGGGGTGGATTAGGAAAATGAATGAGACTTCTGGCCGGGTGGAATGAGATGGTATAGGACATTGAGAAATACTTGTTTTTTTAAAAAATGAATGTGTAAAAATCAGGATTTGACCAATACAGGATTTGACCAATACAGTAATAGTGTTGTAAAATTGAAAAGATGTTGCCATAAACAGTTTTTGGGAGGTTTCCAGTTTTAAAAAAACAAAAATACAATGTTACAATAATGTTCAATCCTCTATCAATGAAAAGCAAATGAAATTAAGATAAAAGAAAAAAAAGTATCTAGTCAAAAACTGTTTTATTTCAATGATATTCTGTTCTGAATGATTTGAATGAATACTTGAATAGGAAAATATTTTAAGCTTGTGACTGAAATAGATATATTTTTCCTACTAGCTTAAAACCCACCCTATCCGGTGGCAATTAAGCTAGCTCCTGTGGGGGGGGGGTGCTTTTTATCAATTTTTCCCAAATTTATTTCCAAGTTATAAAAGTTGTCATCATACAATAAAATTTGTCCCCAAAAATTATGTAAAATATTGCCAAAAACAATCACACTGATTAAAACTTTGGTATCCAAAATGTTAGTATTGTGTGTCCAGATTTGGCCCAGAATGTTTTTAATTTGCTCACAGAGTCGGCCTGATTCCAAAATGGTATGATATGTTGGGCTATGGCCTCTATGAGTAAAGTTGAAAAAATGTAACACACTGACATTCGCATTTATCATTTGAGATTTGTGTCAGAAATATGTGTGTGAACTGAATCCATGTAAAATCTATTATTTCAGATGCTGTTTTTTTTCTTAGGGGACACTTTCTAGGATTTGTTCAAAAAAGCATGCAGCATCTTTGTGTAGTTCCCATTAACTTTTTCTCTAGACAAACTGAAATAAATAGATAGATAGATAGATAGACAGATAGATAGATTTTAACAAACTGAAATAGATAGATAAATAGATAGATAGATTTTAACAAACTGAAATAGATAGATAAATAGATAGACAGACAGATAGATAAATTTTAACAAACTGAAATAGATAGATAAATAGATAGATAGATAGATTTTAACAAACTGAAATAGATAGATAGATTTTAACAAACTGAAATAGATAGATAAATAGATAGACAGACAGACAGATAGATAGATTTTAACAAACTGAAATAGATAGATTAGCAGATAGATAGATTTTAACAAACTGAAATAGATAGATTAGCAGATAGATAGATTTTAACAAACTGAAATAGATAGATAAATAGACAGACAGACAGATAGATAGATTTTAACAAACTGAAATAGATAGATAGACAGACAGACAGATAGATAGATTTTAACAAACTGAAATAGATAGATAGATAGACAGACAGATAGATAGATTTTAACAAACTGAAATAGATAGATAGATAGACAGACAGATAGATAGATTTTAACAAACTGACATAGATAGATAAATAGATAGATAGATAGACAGATTTTAACAAACTGAAATTGATAGATAAATAGATAGATAGATATATCTTAACAACTACAGCTTGGAAGAATTCTTGTTTTTTGTTTGAAAATGTGCCAGTAAAAGGGTTAACTATTCAGTCAGTAGTTCTCTATATTATTTGAACTTTATTCAATGAAGTATTTTCATTTTATATCTTAAAGATCAGAGTCTTTCTTTCTTTTTCTTGCATAGTGTCAAAGCATCTAAAAGTCTGAAGAATTTAATGGTTATAAAAATGTTCTGATATAAAGCAATAGAATAGATAAATGAATGTAATTGTCTGCCGACATATTTTACCCAGATATTTGTATGTCTAATAGGAATAGTAAGATAGATTGGAGGAAGGTCAGCAGTGTTTATAAAGTCTTTTTCCCTGTGTGGTTTGAGTGTATCTGTGCTGAGTTTGCTCTTGTAAGTAACATCATTTTTGTGTGCAATCAGTTTTCACATCATTTTTAGTTTTCTCAAAGAAACACATAAACTTATTCTTTATATAGATAAGAATAAGCATTCACACATCAATTCATGTACAAACAGATATGGAATATTGTGTGTATATATAATTGTATACTATATGGTGGTGTGTGTGTGTGTGTGTGTGTGTGTATAGTTAATGGTAGTAACTTAGTATGAGTACGATCGTTGGAAGCACACAGTATCCAGAGGTTAAGATTGAGTACAAAGTGCTCAATACAATGTAGAGCAAAAATTTAAGGATAAATCCCATTCCAACGGGCATGTATTATACCATCTAAGATTAATCGAAAACTCTATTAATTTAACTAATGTAACCCTGAAGAATCAATCGATGAAACTCGAGTAGGTTACTCGTTTCCATTGTTAATATATATATATATATATATATATATATATATATATATATGCTTACAAGTATGTGTTTTTGTGTGTGTTCATATTATATCAGAGGAGGAGATGTATGCATATGTAGTGATACTATATAACTATACATAAGAATAGATACATAAACATTTATAGATGCATACATTTATCTAAGTACATATTCATATATCTTCACAGTGTACTAATAAACACATATAGATACATACATTTTATATGTAAATACGTGTATGTATATACACACGCAATATATTTAAATGAATACATTAATTTATATAAATATATATATATATCTATAGATGCATACATATATACCTACCTACATACTTGTATATCTTCACAGTGTATCAATACACACATATAGATATACATACATTTTATATATAGATACATGTATGTATACACACACAAAGTATTTAAATACATACTCTTAGCGTATACCTGTAAACAAACACATAATTATATCATTCATATGATTGTGAGACAGATTTTTTTTCATACCCATATATATCTTCACAGTGCACTAATATACATGCACATAGATATACAGGTATACATGTTTTTTATATATTCTAGCAAATATATGCACCCTCTGGGTACAAGTATTTAAGTTTTAATGTAATAAATCATATCAAATTTTAAAAAAGATAACAAAACTAAATAAGAATGCAGATAAAAAGATTTAAAACAGACACACACCATATAGTATGAAATTATATATACACACAATACACACAAATTCCATATCTGTTTGTACATGAATTGATGTGTGAATGCTTATTCTTATCTATATAAAGAATAAATTTATGTGTTTCTTTGAGAAAACTAAAAATGATGCACACAAAAATGATGTTACTACTGGTTATAATCGAAAAATAGAACAACTGAAACTTACTCTTCCATCACTCCAGTCTTTCATAGCTAAATTTTCCTAAATTAACTATTTAGTTAAAATAGAAAGTAAAAAATAAAATTACAGTTATTTCTTCTGGTTAATGGATTTCTTTTAAGATTTATTCCCAAGTTTTTTCCTCATATTCATTAAGATAAAACCAAACAATTAGAAATCAATAATACTAAGCACGTTTTTATTAAAATCAAATTTTTAATATCAATATGCAAATAAGCTTTCCCATTCACACTGTGAACTGCTATTTTGTTGAATATAAAAATATAATTGCATGTTATTAGTATGTACATAAGGCTAACAGTATTAATAATGTAAAACAATTTTATTAATGAGGTTTAAATAAAAATAAAATCATGGAGAATGTGACATAAATAACAAAGGGAATTGTGACTTGAGTAGTGATTAGTATCAGTTACAGACACACACAATCTCCATTGTAATAAGAAATAAATATGTATGAGTATACATGTAAATACACACATTCACACACAGATAACTATATTTATCAGGCATATATTTGTGAGACTGATTTTTATCATACACATACACATCTTCACAGGCTATTAATACACATAGACAGATATACATATATTTTATATATAAATACATGTGTATGTATACACACATACACACACAGTGTATTTAAATATGTTCAGTGTATACATGTAAATACATACAACACATGCATATAACTCTATTTATCAGGCATATGTTTGTGAGACTGATTTTTATCAGGTCTAAAGATATAATAGAAATATTTTCCATCAATATTTAGCATAAAGAGTTATCACTGATTGCATGCATTCATATGGAAAATCCGTTATGCAAATGTGTAAACATAAATGTGCAGATCTTCCCTGCCCCCACCTCTCTCTGTAGACATAGGTGTGTCACACTGTGAAGTTTTGTGTGGGTGTGGCTCTAATGCCATTTTATCAACCAATTATATCATCTCCATCTGCACAGCATAGCAGTGGGAGATATTATTGAATTTGAAATATATATATGTAAATTGAATTTATACATCAAGATTTCATTAAAACCTCTATATTTATTCCAAAGTATCACCACTGAAGGTTTCTATTTATCTGATTATTGGTAATCTCTAAGATCTATAATCATCTTCATTGATTGTTTTGGGTCTCTCTTCTCAAATGATTTCAAAATATTACATTATTTATTTAACTAATGCAATAATACTCGTTACTTACCAAGCCTTTAGGATATCAAAATTAAATAGATGATTAATTTTATCTATTTTTACTTATCGTTTTTTTTATTTTAAATTTTCTCATCTACAGGGTGCGGTTAGAAATACCTCCCACATTTTAAACTGTCACATGTGTGGTGCAAGGGAAATTAGGCAAGTGGCAATGGTAGCTCAATCTAGCTAATGTCTTACCATTCTCTTTTCAGGTAGGATCAGTTATGATCACAGCTTGGACCGGGCACAGTGTGCCTTTGCTGTTCAATTGTTTTGGGTTTTTTTCAACTAGCAAATCTGTAATTGCCTACAGAGAGCTTTTAGTACTTATTTTATGTTACGTTGGAATGATGCTGATCTGGTTAGAATTTTCAACCCATAGCACTATTAATTTTTTTAATCCAGAACAGCATTATTCCAACATAAAATAAAAAAATGTGTAGCATCTATAGATTAAAAAGTCTTTAAAAACTATTTCAACAGCAAAAGCACGCTATGCACCAGTCCAAGCCATAATCATAACTATCATATCTGAAAGAAAATAGTAAGACATTATCTAGATGGAGCTACCATTGCCACTTGCCTAATTTCCCTTGCACCACACAGGTAACAGTTTAATATGTGGTAGGTATTCCTCTAGTAAAAGCTCTTTTATGGAGGCACTCGTGTAATGGTTATCATTGTAGGAAAGGTACAAGGCTGTTTGCATTTCACATAGCCCTAATACTTTTTAGAAAGTATTCTCTCTCTAGCAATGCATGAATAGTATAGCAACCAGTCGAGGAAATGAAAACTGAATTCAAACTTTTTTAAATCCCCGCCTAAAAATTGAAATCATGACCCTTATTTGATCAGCATTGGAATTGACTGGAAATAAAACAAAAAACACAATTGTAAGAATTTGAAAAGTTTGAAGAAAAGGCAGGGTTGGGGGGGTAAATGGGCTTCATACCAATTGTCAGAATTAAGCATTGAACAGCATCTCACCCACCTAGATTTTAGTTCTTGCTAAACATGAAAATGAAAAAAAAAAAAAAAAAACTTTTTGTATAAGATTGTTACTAGAGATGAAAAGTGATTTTAGTGCTGGAATTTACAGTGTCGGAAATCCATGGGTGGATCCAGTATTGCCTGTAGCATCAACAGCAAAAATCTTTCCTTTTTTTTTTTTTCTTTTTTTTTCTTTTCTTTTTTTTTTCTTTTCTTTTCTTTTTCTTTTTAGGAAACAAAGTTATTATTCTGTATTTGGTGAGATATGAAAGACACACAGTATTTTGAATAATTGAAGCCCGCAGGGAAAACTGTTACTGCAGAGTATTGAGCATTGTAATTGAAGAAACAAAACAAAAAAAAAAAAAAAAAAAAAACCCAAGATCATTTGTGGGACTGAGAAGCAGAAGAAACGTCACACTGCTGCGTGACAATGCTTGTTGACATGTTGCTTTGTCAATTCAACCCAAAAATGAAAGAAGAACAAAGAAAAACAAAAAGGAAAAATTGAGTTAGGATGGGAAGTTCTTTTTTATGCAACACATTCATCAGACTGCACCATCAAATTATTATTTGTTTCAATCAGTGCAGCATTTCTTATCTGGTCAAAAAATATAAAGACGTCTTTTGATGTTTTGATTTAATTTAGTTTCAAACTTTATTACACCTAAGGAGATGCACATGATATAACAGTTATCATCATAGAAAATGGGCATGGTGACCTGAGTTTAAATCCTGAACAAGGCTGTCTACATTTCAGCTTATTCTACACCACACACACACATACACATATATATATATATATATATATAGTAGAGCAATAGAATTCAAACCTGTTAAACTCTGCTTATGAAATTGACCTTGTATTGCATCCTGCTTGTGGCAGAGAAATTTGGTAAATACATAAACCAGTGTCATTGTATCTTGACAAAATTCAAAAACTTCACATAACCTCCAGTAACATATTTGGATAATTAGTAAATAGATTTACCAGCCGCTCCGCACAAGTGACAGTCAATTTCTTAAGTTGAGTTTAACAAGTTTGAATTCAGAATTTTCTTTTTCCTAGACTGGTTGCCTAACCAAGGTTAAAGAGCCCAGTCTTCCCTACTATTTACCCATAGCTGGAGTATTAGTGCTATATATAATACAAACAGCCTCATTCAGGATTTTAACTCATGTCGGCAAATCCATATCGTACAATGATAACCATTTCACCACATAATTAGTAGATATATATATTTAACAACCCCTCCACACAAGCAGGAGGTAACACAAGGTCAATTTTTTTAGCAGAGTTTGAATTCAGTTTTCCTTCTCCTAGACTGGTTACCTAGCCATGTTTAAAGAGCCCAGTCTGCCCAAACTATTTATCCATAGCTGGAGGGAAAGTAGGATTCATACCTTTCCCAAGGGTATTAGCACCATATAAAAATCAAACAACTTCATCCAGGAATTGAACTCTGATTGACGAGTCCATTTCCTACAACTCTAACCATTACACTATGCGCCTCTAGAATAATTAGTAGATATATATGAATTAATTTTCATCAATTAACTAATATTAACACCCCCCCCTAAAAAAATCACTACCCTTTAAACTTTTGTACATATATACAATGGGCCGGGTTAGCTCAGTCGGTAGAGCGTTTGGCTAGAACCACAAGGTTCCTAGTTCCATACCCGCCCTCGCCAACTCAGTGTATGAGTAGCACAGGGATCTGTGCGGTAAAGTAAGGATGATGGTAGGTGTGGCTCTCCACCTCAGACACTAAAAATAATCTCCTTGGTCTAGCGCTAGTGAAAAGGGGCTAGAACCACAAGGTTCCTAGTTCCATACCCGCCCTCGCCAACTTAGTGTATGAGTAGCACATGGATCTGTGCGGTAAAGTAAAGAGCTGATGGTAGGTGGGGCGCTCCACCTCAGACACTAAAATAATCTCCTTGGTCTAGCGCTAGTGAAAAGGGGCTAGAACCACAAGGTTCCTAGTTCCATACCCGTCCTCGCCAACTCAGTGTATGAGTAGCACAGGGATCTGTGCGGTAAAGTAAGGAGCTGATGGTAGGTGTGGCGCTCCACCTCAGACACTAAAATAATCTCCTTGGTCTAGTGAAAAGGGGATAACTCCCTCGCTGCATGGCTGATACCGACATTAGGCCGCCCCGACAACTTTACTTACTTTACTTAAATATATACATATATTTGTTAACAATGGGTAGAGCAGTTATTTTTACTGCCTTTTTCAGGACAGTAATTATAGTGATAATGTATTTTGCAATCATACTTATTCCTGTTCTCTTTATGCATCAGTTATTAGAAGACAAAGTCAAGGACAACTTTAATCTCATTCTTTTCTCCAAGTGGTTAACTATTAAATAACATAAGTTCTCAGCAAGTGGAATAATTTGAAATTGTTCTCTCGGTTTTACTTTTTGATACTTTGACTTTTCATTGCCTGTTTAGTTTTTCTTTTTTTTATCTGAATATTTGATATGAGGAATTGTCATTATTGCATGTGGTGCATCCAAAAGGAAACTGCTTTCAAAAGTGTTGTACCGGCCGTTCCTACAGTGGAGAATAGACACCGGTTCTCACTATAAATAGTGAGACACCGAGTGGAAAGGTCGTACTGTTCCCGTTAACGACAAGCTAGTCGTACATGTACCATGATTGTAAATACACTTGTCTTATTTTACCCTATCTCGACTTGATTCTTTTTACTCTTGGACTAACATCACAACAAAAAGTACACTACCAAAGTAGAATTTGTTTTCTTTCTCTCCCATCAACAAAGTTCGATAAAACTTGTCTTCCTTTTCTGTCGCTGACAAACTCAGACAGAACTTTTTTTTACTTCAAACTCAATCCTATGTCAATTTGGATAAGTCTTTGCATATACAATAACTCATGTATATTCATATGCAATAATAACATAAGGACTCAAACCTCCTAACATTACAAATGTCCGCTTATGCAAAAGATAAATGACGCAGTTGGTTTGTGTGATAATCCACAAGTCTTGTAGCACATTTCTTTCTATCTCTTATATTAACAACTTTACTGGGTGGATTTTGGCTTTAGGATTATAACCAAATCTGGTGAGTAGGATGTCTGGAAGGCAAGAGTTGTCCTCTTGTGTTTCATGAAAAATTGTTAGTTAAATAATAAGGTGTGAACTAGAGTTTTGCTGGTTAAAAAAATAATACACTACCCACTAGCATGTAGGTATTTATCCAACCCATTTGCCATAGGTACAATGTGACACAAGGTCACAAATATGAGACATCCAGTAAGGATCAAACTCACTATTCCGTAGTAAGAGAACGCTCTACCGACTGAGCTAACCCGGCTCATTGTATATATGTACAAAAGTTTAAAGGGTAGTGATTTTTTTAGTTTTTGGTTGTTAATATTAGTTAATTGATGAAAATTAATTCATATATATCTACTAATTATTCTAGAGGCGCGTAGTGTAATGGTTAGAGTCGTAGGAAATGGACTCATCAATCAGAGTTCAATTCCTGGACGAAGTTGTTTGATTTTCATATGGCGCTAATACCCTTGGGAAAGGTATGAATCCTACTTTCCCTCCAGCTATGGATAAATAGTAGGGCAGACTGGGCTCTTTAAACATGGCTAAGTAACCAGTCTAGAAGAAGGAAAACTGAATTCAAACTCTGCTAAAAAAATTGACCTTGTGTTACATCCTGCTTGTGTGAACGGGTTGGTAAATATATATATCTACTAAGGGATTGTTGAGACTAGGTTGTTAACCATTACACCATGATGGGATGCTCTGCCCGCTAGCATGTATAATTCAGTGCTAACCAATGTAGCATGATGCTGAGTTTTATATTAAAAAAAATCAATGTCACTGCTGTACATCATGTACTAAAAATATTCAATTCCTAATATTTCCACTAGTAATGGATCTGTGAGACTAAGTTGCTAACAATTACACTACGAGTGCCCCTTCTCACTTGCATGTATAACTCGGTGCTAACCAATATGGCAGGATGCAGATTTTTATACAAAAAAATCAATGTCACTGCTGTACATCATGTAATAAAAACATCCTAACAAAATTTAAACAAAAAATATCTTGAAAAAAAAATCTTTGGATGATCTTTCTTTCTTTAAAAAAAAAAAATCATTGTATGGGTTAAAACGAACTGAATGCCTGTCTAAATCTGAATTAATATGAAGAGGAAGATATTTTTCTCTCCTATTTACAATGCATTGTGTTTTATTCTTTCTGATTAGTCACTGTAAAAAAATTTTTTTTAAAAATGAAATCCTGTCAGTATCATTATTATCTGAATAATTGTGAGGCAGTCAACTTTTGGCCATATTGCTTTTAATTAAATGAACATCTTGATTATGTAACAAACAAAAGAATTTGATTTAGTCATGGACTCTTCAAAATGGCTTCTTGATGAGATGACATCAAAATGTTGCAATTAGGAAATTCTCAGCAATGGTAGACAAAGTAAAATTCAATTAAGATTAACTTTTGCCTTGAGTGTCTCAAACATTTCGGTTTAGAATTTCAATTTGGTTTGGAAGCGGAAAGAAGTTATTTTTCGATTCTTGAATCACTGTTCCAAACATTTTGGACAGTTGCTGTTTGTCTCTCTTCCTAGAAATAGGAAACTGGTAGGTCTTTAGAATTTTATGAATTGCTTTTGAATTTATGGAGAGAGAGAGAGAGAGAAATTGATTAAAAACAGGATCATTAGTTGGAAAGGATTTTTTAAGATTCTTTTTATACAAACTCAGTAAATGACATTCTTTTTTCAAAATAATTTCCATGGAAAAAGATTCATTAAGTTTAGTTAGGCACAAGGCCAACTTTATGGAGTACCCAGTGAGAAGATTCATTATATTTTTATGCTGATTATTCTCTTATTTATGTAAATGTTATCTTAATATTTTATCTATATGTGGATTATTACTATAAATTTTATTCTAATGCGTAGTATTACTATAAATTTTACTATATGCATATTATTACTATACATATATGCGTAGTATTGTTATACATTTTATGTATATGTGTAGTATTGCTATAAATTCTATGTATATGCACAGTACTGCTATATGTATATATATACATTTTATGTATATGCGTAGTATTGCTATACATTTTATGTATATGCGTAGTATTGCTATACATTTTATGTATATGCGTATTATTGTTATACATTTTATGTATATGCGTAGTATTGCTATAAAATTTATCTATATTTGTAGTATTGCTATACATTTTACTATATGTATATCATAACTATAAATTTTATGTATATGAATTGTATTGCTATACATTTTATCTTTATTGTTATTACTATTTTCCCTCTTGAAGATGCGCTCTTTTTAATGTGATTTATTTCATTGATGTAATTAAGAAATTCATAGAAAAAAAATTTATATGTAAATTTAGGCTCTGTTCTTAAGGAATAAAAAAATTAAAATAAGTGACAATTAACAATTTTAATTTTTTATGAAAGTTTAAATAAAAGAGGAGGTGCTGTCATACAGAAATTTTGGGCATGCCTATTTTATTGCATTGGTCATCATGACATCATCATCATCATCAAAGTAATTATTAACATTATATATATATATATATATATTTATTTATTTTTATTTTTTTTCTAATAATTATTTAAGATGCCAAGTTATTTTTAAAGCACTAATAGACATCTGAGTTTGGGATGGTTGCTACTACTCCTAAAAAACAAAGTATTTTTTTTCTTGTTTTCTTTTTAAAATTATGTTGAAATAAATGCACAAAGCTCATCAATAGGCATGTCAATTATTTCCGTTTTCACATCTGCCAAAAGAATTTTACACACAGACATACATTTCCTACTCATTATTATGACTAATTTCCAGAAAAGATTTTATTTTTGTAGATCAAATTATAAAGATAAATTAAAACTACTGTAATGCTGATAGCTTTTTAATTGTGTCCTGGGAAGCACATATTTGCTTTGAATGAGTCCCCGAGAAAAATTATGGGTCCCAACTAAAGTTTCTTAATAAATTGTAGGTATCTTATTTATGATCTGGAGAAACAACTAAAGCTGCTAATCCTTACTTTCTAAATTATCCTGTGTAATTCGTTTATAAGAAACTATTGAAATGTATTTATGGTTAGCTTGAAATGGAGGGGGAAGAAAAAAACACTCGGATGCATGGTTATGTTTATTTTTCTGCGTCAGTGATGCAGGATTTTTTAACTTTCTTTATTTTTTGTTTTTGATAATGTGATATATAATATTAGTAATCATGATATATAATAATAATAATATAATTTTCTATTTCATTTCCAGTGGTTTATTTTATGTAATTATAGTTGATTAATTAGGAAGGATGATTTTTCCCACAAAGTTCTGGTTTCGAGTATGAGTAGCACAGCTTAGACCTATGTGGTAAAGTGGGGTGCTGATGGTAGGTGTGGTACTCCACAAAAACAATTTCTCTGATCTAGCATTATCAAAAAGAGAGTAGACTCTCTCGCTATCTGGCTGATACTGGCAATAACCTGTTTTGCTGACTTTACTTTTTACTAATTAGAAGTTATATTTTGGTAGGGGGTGACAGGACTTTTGAACCACCCTGTAGTTCTAAATTTAGAAATACACCCCATAATCTGGTGATTTTACATGCTAATCCTATAAAAATCAGTTTTTGCAACCTTTTTCTATCGACCAGTAAAAATAATGTTCATACTATATCCTATGAAATATGGAAAATTTTAACTCAGTTCCTGTGTCTCAAGTGTGCATCTATACTTGGTTCCTGCACAATAAGGGTTAAAAATACCTTACAACTTAAAAGGTTATAAATTCAAGATAGAGTACCTGTAAGAAGAGGACAATCCAAATAAAAGTCATTCCTTTTACCTAGAAGATATAAGCGAGTATATTTTAGGAAAGTAAGCTAATTCATAATTATTAAAACCCTACTACTCATACACACACAAATCTCCAAAAACTTTTCACAAATATGTTTGTAATCCAAATATTTAAAAATAGCAGTGATGTCCATTAATAAAGTTTACTGATTTCTTAATGGATAAGCTCTGTGTGTGTGTGTGTGTGTGTGTGTGTGTGTGTGTTATAAATATATATATAATATATATATATATATATACATGTATATAAAGGGATTTCAGTAACTGTTGAGAGCATATCTTGTCTGGATTAGATACTCATAACATTCCAAACATGTGCACAAATTGATTGACTGACCATAGTGAATTTGCAGTGTGTCCAAGCTCTTCTTGCCAATAATAGGTTCAGACATAAATTATTCAGTGCCATACCAATATATATATATATATTATTAGTAATGAAGATCATTCCATGTGAGGTTCAACTGTAATAATATTATGAGAGCTCAATGTACCTTGTTCTTTCTTTCATTTGTTTTTAGTTTGCAGCAATCCTCTGTTTTTCAATCTCCTTTCTTCTATTTCATATCACCTGACATGTTTTGTGCATTATGAGATAACAGACTCTGGCATTTATATATATTGATAGCACTAAAGCATCAGTGATATTTCAGTTAAACAAATATTTAAGCTTGTTTATCTGATGTCGCATTCACTTGAAGAAAATTTAGAGAATAAACCAAAGAAAAAACAATTGAAATTTTTTAATGTTACTGTAGGATAACAATATTGCAGCTTTAAGTTTCATATGAAAATGAGAATTAATCCATTACAAAAAGAATAAGAATTTTAATAATCCCCTTTTTTTTAATACCTCAAGTCATAAACTATGAATCAGACCCAAGTAGCCAAGGGACATACTTCTGTTGTTTGTATTTTACACTATAAGCTCTCAGATGTAATAAATACATGATTACTTTATCTTGTATCCAATATATATATATATATATATATATATATATATACTAATGTGATTGTAGTCTAATGTTTATCATTGAAGGAAATAGACTGCAATTCAATTTCAAATGCTGGACAAGGCTGTTTGCATTTCACATAACACTGTGTATCCAACTATTCTCCCTCCAACTATAGGTAAACAGTAAGGCAAACTGGGCTCTTTAACCTTGGTTTGGGAACCAGTCTAGAAGGAAAACTCTTAATTCAAACCTGTTAACTTCACTTAAGAAATTGACCCTATGTCACATCCACTCATGTGAAGCAGATGTTAAATATATGTATATATATATATATATATATATATATATATATATAAACAATGATCAATATATTTATATATATATATATAGATCAACATTATCCTTACAGAAAATGCTCTTGTTAGTATTTTACACTGTAATCTCTCAGCTGTAATAAATACACATTAGTCTATCTTTTATCCATGCACGTGCACACACACACACACACACATATATATATATATATATATAAAAGAATGATCAACATTATTTTTGACAGAAAATACTATGTCTTGCAGACTTTGCTGTTGGCTGTTTGCCTGAAATCTGAAATATATGTTCAACATTTTCAAGATTATTTAATTAAATGGATACATCTCAGTTGGCACAGACAAAAAGCAAAATTTCTTGTAGAATTAAATAATTTGCTCGATTAGTAAACATCAAGAAAATCTGACATTGCTAATTCTGATAAAGTGCTTCTCATAAAACAAAACGGAGCAAAAGAAAATCATTTTGTGGCATTTTTACTCTTGGTAGGAACATTTTATTTCAGTTCAAACATTTAATGTTATCTTTGAAGCTCATGAGTTATAGGTTAAACTCATGTGGAAAATATATTGATTAATATAGGAACTAACCGTTGCATGAGGGAGGTCGGTGCTGAAAATTTATTCGCCTAAACCAAGAAGGGTCTAGAACTGTCATATATAAATACTAATGGGAGTCAGAAGTTTTGCAATATTTTGGTAATGTGAGTCAAAAGTTTTGCAATATTTTGGTAATGTGGGTCAAAAGTTTTGCAATATTTTGGTAATGTGGGTCAAAAGTTTTGCAATATTTTGGTAATGTGAGTCAAAAGTTTTGCAATATTTTGGTAATGTGAGTCAAAAGTTTTGCAATACTTTGTTAATGTGGGTCAAAAGTTTTGCAATATTTTGGTAATGTGAGGATTAATTTGTCAGCTCCGTTTGCTTTTGCTGAAGTTGTGAAGATGAGGAGCCACACTGGACTGTGAGATACCCAGCTCACCTGATACTCTCCGAGTGCTACTTGCCAAATTTGGAGCATGGCTTCAGAATCCAGGCTTTTAGGATTACCTGATCTTGCCTGATCATCAAGGTTCTTGCAACCCAAGTGAAATTTCTTGAACCATCTGAATACTATACTCTGATCCACTGTGCCTTCACCTTTCACACAACAAATGTTTAGGTTGATTTTGTGACATTATGGTCCAGCTCAAACTCATAAAGCATTTTCATCTCTACCGTATTCAATTCACACATGGAATGAAGCAATGCACAACATACTATCATGAGACTACCAACCACAGCAGGCACCTGCCAGGGCTTGAGCTGTTTTGGTCACATGATATATGCATCCCAAACTAGCATGTACCAAAATATTACAAAACTTTTGATTCATCCTAGTACTATTCCACATATTCATTGTTAAATTTAAAAATTAAAAAACCTTGATATATTCTTTTTTTTACATTTATTTAACTGTTTCAAAATAAATGAATTAAAATAAAAATATCATTCCCATCTTGGTTTAGCCAAGAACCTTTCAGCAACCCATTGTATGTGATTGTGGTTACTAACAGAATTTATTGCATTATCAATTTTTTAATTGGAAAGGGTTTACATGATTTCATAGTTTTCAGTTGTAATCCAATTTTTTACCATATGTGCAAATATTTTCAAGTTCAATCTGGTATGAAAGGTTATTATAAACTTTTAGCTAGTTTATCTTTCATCTTATTTCTATTGCATTTTATCATCATAAGTAAAAGTAAGTAAAGTTGTTGAGGTGGCCTAAAGTCGGTATCAGCCAGTCAGCGAGGGAATCTGTCCCCTTTTCACAAGTGCTGGAGAATGTTTTTGCATCTGATGTGGAGCGGCACATCTACCATCAGCTCCTTACTTTAATGCACAGATCCCTGTGCTACTCATACACTGAGTTGGTGAGGCCGGTATAGAACTAGGAACCTTGTGGTTTCTAGTCGAACAGTCTACCGACTGAGCTAACCCGGCTCCTTTTATCATTATACTTGGGTCATTTTTACTTTCTATAACCATTAGATCAGGGGTCAACAAATTACATCCTACAGGCCAGATCCAGCCCGCAAAAGCATTTTATCAGGTCCATTGACGGTACTTGAATTTGTTTGTTAAAACTTATGGAACACGAGACGTTCTGATACTATTTAAATCTAAATATCATGTTAAGCTTACTAAATCTTCATGGATTGACTGATAAACATTTAAAAGGAATTCTATTGATTGAATGTAAAAATTCCAAACCAAACATTGACGACATCTTGACAGGCAAACTTCAGTTTCACAAATTTCACTAAACCTTTCTGCTAAATTGCAATATTTGGTAATGTTTTGAAAATAAATATGTTGGTTAAATTTGTTTTTGTGCATCTTACACCACTTATCCATGAATATAACATGGAAAGATAAAATTTGTTTTACAACTTTTTCTAAGAACTTTCATTCTGGCTAGCAAGTATTGAACACAATAATAATGTGGCCCGCGCTCATAGATTTTTTAAATTATCCAGCCCGTGCTTGATATTTTTCAGTTATCCGGCCCACCATGAAAAAAGTTTGGTGATCCCTGCCATTAGATAAACGGGAAAGATTAGAAATAAAAAATAAATTATGAGTATTAAATACTTGAAGCCATATAACTGTTTACAAACAAATTATTATTATTATTATTAAATAGGAATAAATAATAAACCAAATAATTGCACATAAATTATGAGTATTAGATTGTAGTTCTTAGAACCATATAACGGAGTGCAAATTATTAGTGTCAAATTTCCACCTTAAATATCCCAAATAATTGCACATAAATTATGAGTATTAGATTGTAGTACTTGGAACCATATAACGGTGTGCAAATTATTAGTGTCAAATTTCCACCTTAAATACCCCATAAGAGGTTGATATGCCATTAAAAAAAACCAAACTTAGTTTTTCTTATGTATCTATTTCTGCCTAGTTTGCTGTAATTGAATTATACCTGTGTGCATTCATTCCTAAAGTTTATTAAGACTGTTGTGATAAATGAATTACGCTTACAGATAATCAACACTAATGACAATAATGGATGCTATCTCCAGCCCCCCCCCCCATAAATAAATTCAAATATCATAGACAATATGCCTCCTTAAAAATACCCAAGAAACAAAGAGGATTTTTTTTTCTTGAGAAACTTCTGACAAGCACTGACTCTTCAGACATTTCGAGGAATATTTGTTGTTCCAGCAGAAAACACAACTTCTTCGAGTGATTTCTTGATTGATTTTATGGCTAGGAAAGCTAACCATTCTTGTATGGAAGCAAGTAACAAAAAGTGCACACTTGCAGAATGTTAGTAATGGACTTATGTGTGTGCTTTCTCTTTTAACAATGCTGGAAAGAAAGAGAGAAATGCAGTATATGTGTGTGTATGTGTGTGGTAGTAAAATCAATGTGTTTATTTTTTTTGACATTGTCAGAGAGAAAGACAGACATGCAGTATGTATGTGTTTTTCCTCTTTTGCCATTGTTAGAGAGAAAAAGAGAAACATAAACAGATACACTGTGTGTGTATATATATATATATATATATATATATATATATATATATATGTAAGTTGAAAAAATGGAAATGAATCCGCCAATATGCTGAAAAGATAAAGGAAAGAAAATGTTGAATGTTGAAAAAGTTAAACCATTTTTATCCATTCAACATGTTTCTGTGTGCGCATGTGTGTTATATATATGCATGTACATATGTGTTATATATATGCATGTACATATGTGTGTGTGTTATATATGCATGCGTATGTATATGTATTTGTTTCTGTGTGTATGTATATATATATATATATATATATATATATATATATATATCTCCATGGATGTGTATGTGCATATATATATTTGTGTGTGTATATATATATATATCCATGGATGTGTATGTGCATATATATATTTGTGTGTGTGTGTGTATATATATATATATATATATCCATGCATGTGTGTGTGCATATATATATTTGTGTGTGTGTATATATATATATATATATATATATATATATTTGTGTGTGTGTATGTGTGTGTACATACATATATATATATATATATATATATGTATACATATATATGCACGTGTATGGAAATATTTATGTTTGTGTGTGTATATATGTGTTTGTATATATATATATATATACACACACACACACATGTATTTGTGTATTTCTATGTATTGGCTTTGCAGACTGATGTCTCATTAACATGATCCTCCCTTTTCTGTTTGTTCAGTGTTTGTAACAAAGTATCAGATCAATGCTTGATTGCTCTGTAGTGCTTACCAATGCTGGGTGCAGCAGGGTACAGCAATTCTCTGAAAGCGCTTCGATAACATAGTGTCAAAGAGTCGAGGTTTCACCTCTTCTCACACCAGCTCAAAAGAAATCACACCGAACATCAGTGTCTGCCATAACAGATGCAGACACACACACAGACACACACATACACACACATACACACAAACCACTGACCAACAAGAAATTATCAATTTCTATCACCAACAAACAGAGTTTTGGCCCAGCCCAGACAAAACCCCCCAAAAAGTCTTTGATCTTATTTTTGTCCAAAATCAAGATAGAACATTGCCTTAACTGCAGTTTTTGTGAACAGTTTCCAAACAAAACCAATTCTATAAGACTTATGACCAGTGGAATATTTTTCCTTCATAAAAATCCCTAAGCAACATTTGTATTCACTTTACTCATTGACTATAAAAATAAAATGGTTGCTTAGATTTGCTCTGTTTCTCTCCTAAGGATTTTTTAAGAGAGATGGGTAGATTTTTATTCTATCGGAAACGATAAAGTAACTTTGTGATCACTCTAAAACATTCCTGCTTTTTCTGAGAAATTCCAATAGATCTAATTCTTTAGAGTCTGATTAATAATAAGTGGGGAGTGATTCTCAACAAAAATGTAGGGAACTGTATCATGATGTGAAAGTAAACCATTTTCTTAAAGTCAGTTTAAGGTATAATATATTAATACGATTGTCTATTTCTTAGATGAGGGGTTGGCTGAAAAGTTTGTAGGCTTACTAAGTTACTCTTATGGAATGTAACCAAATTAAGTTTTATTTTTCAGCATAGATGTTGAAGAGCTTTTATTCCATTGGTCAGAATATTAAGACTGAAGCTCTATTTATCATAAAAAGTTTTGCTGGTTGTATACAAGCCTTTGCCATTTTAAACAAATCACCTGTGTCAGTTATTTGCTAAGCCTTTACCTTAGTTAATGGTTGTCATTGAATACAAGTGAAGACATTTTTAAAAGTTTGTTATAACACGTTCTCTTATCACTATAGAGTTATGAGAAGTTTTATTATAATGGTTATATGAAGAATTATTACCCATTCCAATGTCAGTTTCTTTAAACAGGATTAAGATTCTTATCAATGATAGTACATGAAGTAAACAATGGAGAGAGAGAGAAACAATTTTAATCCTGTAACAATACAACTGATTAGGTATTCAGTTCTTAAAAAAGTGGAACTTTTTTTAATTGAATTAAAAGTAAGTTGAAAGCAAAAGAATAGAGCCTCTCAGGGTTTTTTTTTTAAAGTTACATTTGTTGGTTAATGATAATAGTAAATAGAAACACTTGAAAAACTTCAGTTGACATTTTGGAAATAATGTGATGCATTTAATTTAATCTTTAATCATTTATTATATCTAATTCCTCCTGCAAGATAATAAGTGTTATTTGCTTACCCCAACATATTTTTATAGGACATATATATACATATATACGCACACACACACACACACACATGTATATATATATATATCATCACTGGAATAATGTTTGCCTCTCAAACCCTCTTTCATTGGGCTCAAGCGATGGCATTACTTTTTGACTCACCCTCTTGTGTATGTATGTGTGGATGTATGCATGCCTATATATATATATATGTGTGTGTGTGTGTGTGTGTGTTTGAATTGTATGTATGTGTGTATATAGTTATTTACTAATGTTTGCCTCCCAAACCCTCTTTCATGGGGCCAAAGAGATGATAGTCTGAGGCAAACATTATTCCAGTGACGAGGAAGTGAAATCTGTAGTGAAGAAGTGGCTCAAAGAACAGTTAACATAATTTTATGGGGCAGGGATACATGTTCTCATTCAAAGGTGGAACATTTCTATTGAGAGAAATGGTGACAATATGGAGAAGTAGAGATATGATCCACAGAGGACCAGCTTCATTTTGATGTATGAT
The DNA here is from genome assembly GCA_023376005.1 of Doryteuthis pealeii. NCBI lineage: Eukaryota > Metazoa > Mollusca > Cephalopoda > Myopsida > Loliginidae > Doryteuthis > Doryteuthis pealeii. The sequence continues at coordinate 106,890,814 of CM042154.1, forward strand.
ACATGTTCCTGTGTTGGTAACTATACCTGTCCTAAACAAAATATCTACTAAAACTATGTAATCAATAATAATCATATTGTTTTCTGTTCTTTCCTGCTGGAATGAAGAACAGCACAGACCAGTTTTATGTGTGCACATATTTATTTTATTCACGCTAAACTTTATTCACATACAAATAACATTAAGTCAGAGAATTGCTAGAAATCAATATGCTCTCTTGGCACTTCTCTTACTGACTGCAGATATGTTACTCTAAACTTTCTAGAATCATTTGATCACATGACCTTTGGTCTAATTAACTCTTAACATCCTATACCACCTCATTCCACCCGGCCAGAAGTCACATTCATTTTCTTAATCTGCCCCAAATGATAGACTTTGTTTAAATGTAATATTAAATATATTTAGAAGTCTTTATTTTAAGGGAAATAACATGTAACTTTAAATGAAAAGGCCATTTTTAGCATTTTTGATAGATCCTTATAGGAATACTGCTCTGGACTTAGAAAATTCTCAACAGGATGTTAAGAGTTAAGCTAAGATCACAAATACTCTTAGGGGTCATCACCTGTCAATCACACAGAGTGACATCCTAACGGTTAGGATTTATTCAAACTATCTACACTACCTGCCAAACAATAGCTTCTGCCAATCTATTATTTAAGAGTACTACCACTCCCTGTCAGAGTGGGCCTGGGAGTAATAGCATCAAAAGAGTGACTTTATACTTCCCAGAACTCCAGAACTGGAGCCTCACCATCGGATGCAGTTTAGTGTTATACCTAGTACACTTGTTTTTTAAAGTGCTGTTAATGGGACAAGAAGTACCTTAAGAGGTGAGAGCGTCACCACCAAACCCCTACACTGGAAACTACACCCAGTATCAAACCACCATAGCTTTGATCTGTGTCTGTGAGCTTCCGTGATTCATGTCAATTTATTTAGTAAAACTATTAGCAAGAAGTGTCCTAATGATATTAAGGTTAGTATAAAATGAGACATAATTGTTTTGATCATGGTGAATGAAATAAAGACATTATGTGTCCTTTGAACTTAATTTAGTCCACTATCCCACATTTGAAAGGGTGTTTGGCTTAGGGTAAGGTTGCAGGATGTTTTGACTGCCTATAAAAAAATGCATTATAGAAAAATGGCTGTGGAGGGGTTGGTAAATACAATGAAATGAGTTGAGAAATGTTTTGCCCAGGAGACTATTTTGAAGAAATTTAATGTTTTATTGATTGTTCATTTCTATCTTGGTAAATACAGCTTCAGTCTTTATACTTTTTGAACACCTTGTATTCTTAATTCTATTCCCAATGGCTTTGAACTGACTTAACCCGCATCACTTTCTTTTTACTGACGTAGGTGTGGTAGCAGTAGTTGTCAAAGTTGTCTGAGCTTCTGAGATGAAGTATTTTCATTATTTTCCCCACACAATTTTCAACTGAAAGATTAAGATAAGACTGATAAAAAAATGTGTGGAATTATGAAAATACTTGATTTTAGAACCTCAGATGTCTTAAAGTCATACTATTCTATCAATAACGCTTGTCAGGACTTTATATTTGTATATACCATAGAAAAGTAAAAATCAACATTTCTGATTCACCATAAAAATGTTTTGATTTGAATAGAGGAGGATCACTGGTCTTGAACTCAAGTATCAGAAATTACAGAGAAAATTATAAGTTCATCCTTACTTCTCCAGCAATGTGCAGCATGTCTTATTTGTCTTACCTGGCAGGTTTATGTGATAGGAGACAAGTTGCAGTACAGCTGCTCTTTTATGGAATGCTGCTTCCAGGATTTGTTCAAGACAGCATGCAGCATTCTTGTACGGTTCCCATCTAGCTTTTTCTCCAAGAGTTTCCTTAGTGGTGCAGCTATATAGTAGCACTGACACATAATCTAT
>CM042154.1:106897728-106932728 GCA_023376005.1 Doryteuthis pealeii
TAAAGAAGTTATTGATTTAAGGATTAGATTTGCAAGAGTTGAGCCATGTAGCAAGTGCTTAAACCAGAAACGTTTAATCCTTCACTTGACTTTTACATGGTCTGCTGTTTGCACTGATTGGCTCAGGGGTGGGGCTGGGTTGTCAAGAAGCGGGGACAGGGCGGAGGAACAACATCAAACCAACATTGAAAGACAGTTTGTACATAGCTTTGAAATGAATTAAACTTCTTTTTTGTTCCTTTCCTTTCAAATTCTTTATTAGGACTAGTTTTAACATTGGATATTTATTCTATCTTTTCTATTAACTGACCAGCTCACAGCATCAGATTCTTGTAAGTTTTTGATTATCTGATGTGACACAAGGTCAATTTTTTTTTTTAAAGTGGAGTACAACTGGTTTAAATATAATGTTTTACTTCTCCTAGACTGGTTGCCATACCTGTATCACCTATAAATATCTTTCTAATTTTTTTTTTAATAAGAAGTTAATTTTCTTCTAAACCAAAGATACCTGGATTTTATTATTTACAGTGGCGCTTCACCTCAGATGCAAGAACAATCTCCTTGGTCTAGCGCTAATAAAAATAGTAGAATAGACACCCTCGCTGTCTGCTTAATATCGACTTTAAGCCACCCCGACGACTTTACTTTTACTTTTTATTATAATAATTCACTGGAAATGGTTTAGGACAGTGATTCTCAACCTGTTTTTTACCTATATATCCCTTTGATTCCTATTTTACTATGTTGGATACCCCATAGCCATTTAATGTTTAAATATTTTTTGATTCCTGTTTGCATTTTCACATGGTACTAATTTTGGGGGGGAGTCGATCCCCCCAAAAATTAGCACCATGTGAAAATGCAAACAGCTTCATCCAGGAATTGAACTTGGCCAATGAATTTCCTATGACTCTAACCATTAGACCATGCGACTCCACCGTATACAGGAGGCAACACAATGTCAATTTCTTTTAGCAGAATACAGCTGGTTTGAATTTATTTTTTTCTTCACCTAGACCAGTGGTTTTCTATCTGTTTTTTTACCTATGTATCCCTTTGATTCCTATTTTACTATGTTGGATACCCCATAGCTATTTAATGTTTAAATGTCCTATTGTATATTTATAATTAGATATTTTTTGATTGCCTGGACTCCCTCCCCAAAAAAAATGTTATATGGTCCCAGGTTAAGAACCACTCGTTTTAGAAAACAAGGAACTTTTTATGAAAAGAAAAATCAAAACATTGTGAAGAGTGTGCTGTACTTATTTATGGATGATACTGTATTTATAAAAACAAAAATGTAAATTCCTACTCATCTCTATCTCTATCTGTCTGTGTCTGTGTGTGTATATATATATATATATATACACACACACACACACACACACACGAGTAGGAATTCACTTTGGGTATTTGTAAAATCCATCTGATGAGGCTAAGACTCATTTTTTGAGTCTCTGGTCAAAATAAAAATATAACAGGATGATTGTTTGTTAAGTTTTTCTTTCTTTAAAAATTATATAATATATATATATATATATAATGTGTGTATGTGTTTATTCATTTGACAGTCTAAATATGATGAAGGATGACAGAAATTCCAAACCAAAATCCTCTACATGAATAAGTTTGTAATTGAATAAACAAGTAAAAAAAATGTGTTGATTCTTCAGTTGGAAGAAAAAAAAGTTTCTTCTGCTTGAGGGAATGGACAGACATTTTATTTTTCTGTTTTGTTGTTTTTTTTTAAACACCCATTGTAATGTGAGACTGAATTTCATTCTAAATTCAAAAATCTAATAATTTTTTTTTTTTTTTAACTTTTTACAAATTTTTTTTTCCCCTTTTTTTTTTTTTTTTTTTTTTTTTTTTTGCATATCTTGATAACCATTCGATTAGATAGATCTATAAGCAAAAATTTATGCATACTAAACATTAAGAGTGCAAAAGAAGTTGTTTAAAATAAATAAATTTAAATTTAATTTCTTAGAGCATCAATGACTCTTCAATATCTTCTTTTTTTTTTTTTTTTATTGCATTGACAGACGGGGTAGGGTAAAGGTACGGGAAACTTATATCTTCAATTTCTTGCTGATTTACAAACAAAAAAGTTATTTACATTCCTACATTTAGAAATAATATTCATAGGCTTGGTCATTTCTGTAGAAAAAACAAAAACAAAATAGAAGATAATTTTAATTTCTAGGAAATACTGTCTGAGAAATGTTCATGTGTATATGTGAATGTGGGCACCTTACCTGGTGTAATGGTTCGCAAGCTAGATTCACAGACCATTGTTAATGAGTTTGATTCTCATTGGGTGCCCTATACTTCTGGCTTTGTGCCACATCTAAGCTAAGCTTAGTAAATAACTACATGTGAAAATTAAAAATTTGAAAAGTGACACCCTACTAGAAATATATTTAATATCTTTATAACATTTTGATTGGCAAATTAAAATCTTCATCCAGACATTTAAAATATGATACTCTGATTTGGTCATGTTGCATACCTGATGAAAATATTTAAAATATTTCTTCTTCCTTTTTCCCCCTTTCACAAAAGATTGTTAAACAACCTGTCAAACTATATATATATATATATATATATATATAAATCAGCATTTCTGTCTCAGATCAGAGTGTGGTATCTGTGTATTTTACATAGATGGAAAATTTCTTTCCCTAGCACTTCTGCTATAAATCAGAGTCTAGTATATGTACCTATAGAAATCCAACATTCATTTAAAAAATATGAGAAGTGTTATTTTTTTGGAAATGTAAAGTCTTAAAAAAAACGTTGAGTTCAGGTTACCCTTACTGTGTATTTAACCTGGAGTACATTTTAAGTTTTAGCATCTCTGCTTACAAGCTGTTTTCTAATTTCTAATTTCTATAGGTGGGTTTCTCAGTTATTCTTGCAAAGCAAGAGAAATTAATTAACTGTGGTACTTGTTGATTAGTGGTTGGTTGATGGGAGAGGGTCAAGACAGAAATTATCCTGACTTAGTAGAGAGAGGGTGGGGAAGAGATGGTTGCCCCTGGGGGTTTGATTTCTTCTCTTGAATAGTAATAGTCAACCAGAACAACCTGGTAATTTTTTTTTTTTACACTCATTACTGCATAAGCAGGATATAAAAGTCGTTGGGGTGGCCTAAAATCAATATCAGCCAGACAGTGAGGGAGTCTATTCCCTTTTCACTAGTGCTAGACCAAGGAGATTGTTTTTTGCCTGAGGTGAGCACCACACCTACCATCAGCTCCTTACTTTACCAAACAGATCCCTGTGCTACTCATACGCTGAGTTGTGTATCGAACTAGGAACCTTGTGTTTCCTAGTTGGACGCTCTACTGACTGAGCTAAACCGATACTGACAAAATGTCTCCTAAATGTTTAAGATAAACTTATTTCTGTCTGAATCTTTAAGATGAAGCTTCATAATTTGTATTATTAAGATTTTTCAAACACTTGCCCTCAGCTTTATTGTTTTATATAAAGTGTTTTGGCCTCTGGTCTTCTTCAAGTGGATTAAATAAAGGGTTCAGTTAAAAGTTCTGTGAAGGTTCCTGATTTCAACAAGAAGCTCTTGAAGAAGGCTGGTGGTTCCTAGCTGGACACTCTACCAACTGAACACAAGGTAATTTTTTTAAGCAGAGTTTAACAGGTTTGAATTCAAAGTTTTCCTTCTGCTAGACCAGTTGCCATAACAAGGTTAAAGAGCCCAGTCTGCCCTAGTATTTACCCATAACTGGAGCGAAAACAGTTGGATGCATACCTTTACCAATGGTATTAGCCCTATATATTTATGGACCGGTTTCTTTTGCTTCATCTATTTATTGATTGACTTTTTTTTGCCTTGTCTATTTATTTTACTTTATCTAAACTTAATAAACAGATTACTTCTAAAGAATCATAAGCCTAACTCTTGTGACCATGGAACGTTATCAGTGCACCAAGTATTGCCAGCACAAATGTTACAACTTCCTTGTAAGTACACAAAACTAAAAATGCTTTACTTTGCGAATGGCTTCCTTCAACAAAACACAAAGCCAGGGCCAGCGCATACTACCACCCAAACCCTCCAAAAGGGGGAGCATGCTTGGGGTTGGTTACATATATTTTCTATGAATACTACTTCATGAAAATTGACATGTAGTCAGTGATGCTGATAGCTTTTTGATTTAGTGTGTCCTGGGACGAACATATTTGCTTTGAATGAGTCCCCGGGAAAATTTATGGGTCCCAACTAAAGCTATCTAACTCCTACCTTGTAACCTATCCTGTGTAATTAATTTCTAAGAAACTATTGAAATGTATTTACAGTTAGCTTGAAATGGCGAGAGAAGAAAAAAGAAAAACAGTAGGATGCATGGATACAATTTTACTGCATTTTTTTTAGATTTTTGTGTGTCAGGGATGCATGACACAGTATCTCTGTGTAGTATAGTGAGGGCCTCATATCATAGATTCATTGGGGGGGGTATGAGACTCTATCACTGGCCCTATGCAATTATTTGTTTTGTTTCAATTAAATTACACAAGGGTGTAACTACAGGGTGATTGTAAAGTAACTCCCTATTTTAAAAATCTTATAAATTATTTCTGAATCATTATTGTTATAAAAAATGAATATGAGAAGAATACACATATCATGGAGTTTTATTTAAAACTCTATATGGGCATCACCATTCACCTCAAGTCTCTCGTAAATTGCATCAGCTGATCTTCCCAAGAACTCTTCTGGAATAGCAGAATTAAATTCTCGTATTTGTCCTTCAAGTTCTTTCTAAAGTCATTAGTTTCGTAGAGTAAACTTGCCCCTTCAACCAAGCTCAAATAACAAGTTGCAGGGTGTTCAATCAGAGCTTCTTGCCGGCCACCCTTGCAGACCATGTCTACCCAGGAAAATGGTAATTCAGCAATTCATGAACAATAATAGCAAAATGTGGAGGAGCACCATCTTGCATAAAAATCAAGTCTTTAATATTCCAGATATCAATGCTTTGGCTTTCTCTTGCCTAGTGCTTAATTTTCTGTTGTGATCCTCTTTTCTACTTAGTTGTAAAAGCTAATCTTGTCAAGAAAAACATTGACGTAACATTTATAGGAGTGGGGAATGAATAAACAGACTGGACATGTGCAAAATTTGCAGAAAAGAAACAAAAAAAAAAAAAAAAAAAACTTGCATGTTGTGAAGCAAACATTTATACATATTTTTTATGTGTATTTATGAGATGAAGTTTAAAATGAATAATTGATATTTCAGACTGTTGTCCTCATCTTTATTGTGTATAAACATAACGTTCAAGCCACTGAATCCTCGGGCACAGTTTTACATGTTTTTTTATTTATTTATTATTTATTTGTCATGAAGATAACTTATTTTAAGTTAATTAAAATAATAAATTAAAAAATACACTAGCGAAAAAATAAATTTTTGAAAGATATAGCCAGAGAAGAGTTAGAAAATTTAATAAATGAAATAAAATGTTTAATATTTTTTTTTTAATTAATTACTTACTTAAAAAGCATCATATTCACTCCATTCAACTCCACTTCACTGATATATTTGTTTTGTTTTACGGCAGTAAAGACCTCCAAAATGTTAATTATTCAGACTCTTATCTTTATAGAAAATTTTTTAAATCGTACTATTAAAATATATTTTGTTCGAATTTCATAAAATGAAATAAGGAAGAGGAGGTTGACCTAGTAAAAACTTATTTCCCCTTATATATTTTAGGAAAAAAATATTTTAAACATAAATTCATCTAATGGTGAATAAGTATCAAGATTTTTGTAAAAATTTGACTCTTAATTGATTTTTCATAGAATTTTTTTTTAAATGACTGTGAAATAAGCAATGACATAATTTCAGTTACAGACAGAAAGAGGCCAAATCTCCAGACTGATAGACTTATAGAGTTCATTGATGCATTTTGTGGAGCAACTATCAGAAACCGGCAATATTTCAAATAATAGACTCTAATCAGTAATTTTTAATAGCCAGTATATATTTTTTTTCATTTTTGAATGTTTATTTTGGCTAAGAGTCAGTAAATTTTTATTTTATTACTCAACCAAATATATAACAAATATCAAAATAGAAATCTGATTTTGTACATTTCAAACACATTAATTATTCTGGCTGAGTGGGTAAAATGCTTTAAAAAAATTTTGGTCAAGTAACATGATACACCCAAAATGGTCATCTTACCAATGAGTGTTTTGTATCTGTCAGGTAAATACAGGGTGACCAAAAAAAAACAAAAAAACAAATGAAATCCTGTTTGTTTTTTGTTTTTTTGGGGGGGTCACCCTGTATATATACTATTACTGATGCAGACTACCAGCACAAAAACAAAACAGAACCCAAATTCTGTTTTTTTGGGGGTGGGGTGGGGGTCACTCTTTAGATAATCATATATTTATGAAATTATGACTTACATAAAAAAAATCATTGTATACACCTGGGAATTAGAGTATATATCTTGCAGTTTCATTCTCAATGTTACATAATGAATAGGCACAACCTATCATTTTTGTAATGTAGTGTAGGATTTAAATTTAATAGTCATTAATCCATGGAAAAATAGAGTATAAGTCATATAGTGGGATTTGCAGGCTTTTACCCTAACTTGATCTGGAACATATGTAATTCTGTTATTTGTTGTTACATGTTATTTTTTATTAAACATTTATATTTACATTGTTTATGTGAGTTAGTTGTCTTTCCTTACTAAATGTTTAGAGTTAGTGTATCTCTGGATGCACTAATGCATATAAGGACTTAGTGTTGGTTTCAGACTAATACCTATTAATTCTTACAGGGCATTAAAACTACTAGACTCTTTGCAACATAATGTAGGAAACAGTTCCAATGCTGTAGTGCTATTGTGAGTTATTTTTTGTATTTTGTATATAAATTTACTCTCATTAAAACCATGTCTCCTCCAAAATTGCTCATGGCTATTTGTTAGTGTATGTTAAGGTGGATTTTATTGAATCTATTACAAACCAGCAAATTCCAATATGTTTACTGAGCCACAAGACAGTTCTTAGAAAGCAATGAAACGAAGCCTGTTGTAAGAACATCCTTGCTTGTCTACATCTGATTGGTAAAGATAAGCCTATTGAATATTTTCAAGAGTTGTATGAAAGATTTAAAAATCATCTAACTATAGCTCTGCATTATTTAAGAAACCAAATGCAAACAATCAAGATAAATCAATTTGTGTTTATCGAAATCACAATTTGTAAAGAACGGTAAACGCCATAATATTAGAGAAAATTTGATAACACTTTTTATAAAAGAATTTATTTCAGCAGTTATATGTTAGGCTTCAACTGTAATTCTAAAAATATTGCCCTTTATTGATAAGTAAGTAAAATCATCGGGGTGGCCTAAAGTCGGTATCAGCCAGAAAGCAAGGGAGTCTATCTCCTTTTCACTAGCGCTAGATCAAGGGATTGTTTTTTAGCATCTGAGGTGGAGCGCCACACCTACCAGCTCTTCACTTTACCGCACAAATCCCTGTGCTACTCATATGCTGAGCTGATGAGGGCTGGTATCGAACCAGGAACCTTGTGGTTCCTAGTTGGACGCTCTACTGACTGAGCTAAACCGATACTGACAAAATGTCTCTAAATGTTTAAGATAAACTTATTTCTGTCTGAATCTTTGAGATGAAGCTTCATAATTTGTATTATTAAGATTTTTCAAACACTTGCCCTCAGCTTTATTGTTTTATATAAAGTGTTTTGGCCTCTGGTCTTCTTCAAGTGGATTAAATAAAGGGTTCAGTTAAAAGTTCTGTGAAGGTTCCTGATTTCAACAAGAAGCTCTTGAAGAAGGCTGGAGGGCACATAGTCCAAAGCGTTGTGTATATACACAACATTTTGGCCAATGTGCCTCCAGTCTTCTTCAGGTACTATATATGATATATAAGATGAGGTGAACCATCTGAAAAATCTAAATAATAAATTTATTTCTATTCTTCAGAATTTGACCATTTTCCATGGAGTTAGAAAAGTTTACCATTGCAGATAAAATTGCCTTATTGAGCACACACATACACGCACGCACATATATATGGGAGTAAAATGAGGAAATCAATCCAACAGAATGTGAAGAAATATAGATAAACACAGGATGTTACATTAGATGGAAATTTATCATTAGTCATAGTGTCAATGTTCGAACATTTCAGTTTATATAGAAACCTTCTTCAGGTTAATATGATACAAGTAAAGGAAAAAGATTTTTGTTGTTAAAAAGATGATGGATGTTTTTGAATGAGTTGAAGGAAAACTCTGAATTCAAAACTGTTAAACAAGGACAATTTCACAGCAGTAAATATTAACAAGGTTTTTTTTTTTCAGTATATTGTTTTCATTTAAAAAAATGTATATATAATTTATTTAGATTTTTTAGATGGTTGACCTCATCTTATATATCATATATAGCACCTGAAGAAGGCTGGAGGGCACATCGGCCAAAACATTGTGTATATACACAACATTTTGGAATTCAGAGTTTTTTTTCTAGTCTGGTTGCCATACCATAGTTAAAGAGCTTGCTGCCCTACTATTTACCCACAGCTGGAAGGATATTTGCTGGATTCATACCTTTCCCAAGTGTATTAGTGCTTAGTTAAATGCAAACATCTAGAATCTTAACTTGTGTTGCCATGTCCATTTCCTATGATGATAACCATTACGCTATCCAATAATATTTGTACATACAAATAAGTAGATTAATAGGTTAGATTCTTGATGAGAAAGTGTAATGCTAAACGCTGATAAAATGTTTCTAAATTTTCAAGATAAACTTATTCCTATCTTACACATACTAAACACTGACAAAATGTTTCTAAATGTTCAAGATAAACTTATTCCTATCTTACACATACTACACTTTGTCATAGTTAGAATGCCAAATGTATGAACAAGCAGAACAATATATAGGCTAATTTAAAAAATCTATTAATAATGGAGATTCGCTTCCGGTTTTTGTCTGTAACAAAAATTACGTCACTGCTTACGTCACATTACCCAAAATCGTCATAACATAGAATAAATACACTCAAAATTTGAACATGCAACATTAGACAGTCCTCATTGTTTTTTAAAACAAGTTTTAATAAATACATGACTGATATTATATATCTATATATAGTTTGTTTTATTTTAATACATATTTAAAGTTTACATTTCAAATTGTTTTATTTTTTAATCCTTTAATGAATTTGATGATTTTACTTACTTAGGGTACAAACTCACTGACATAGAATTTTTTATTCCCACCCCTCAGGCAATATGTTTCAAAAATCTATTTTACATCGCCCGGAGGTGTTTTTTATTTTGTACTAGTTTAAATAAAAGTCATGAGAAAATCACATTCCAAAGAGACAGGCTAGCAAAAGATCTTAACAGGTTTAACTTGATTGAAAGCCGTATGACTAAAGATCTAACATTAAAGCTTCATTTTAACTTTTATCTCTGCTTCTAGCTAGTTCGAATGAAGCAAAGAGATGTTTGATAAAAGATTTGTGTCGTAAAAGAAAGTCTTATATAAATTTGATTCTTTCTTTTTTTCACACATACACGAGCATCCACACAATTCTTAATAGAATTAAATTAAACACACATATAATTTTTGTGTATAACTTTATTTGATTTAAACATGCACACTGCACATAATTCAAACAACCATGGCTGCATGCCTCGTGATTTATAGCCGATTTGAACATACATGTTTACAATAATTGGGTTATATTCATCTTCAGCATCCAGTTGTGCTGACAGCATGGATTTCCATGACCATCTTTTGCCACTCATCCCTATCGGTCATCACTCCTACATATATTGATGACACTTTCTGTATATGAGATATTACTACTATTATATACCAGTGTACAAGGTGTGTCAAAAAAGTATTGAAATTTTTTGTACTTTTTGATACAACTTGTATTCTGAAAAAATATAACGTTCGTTCATTAATTTTTTTCAGAATATAAGGTGTGTCAAAAAAGTACCACGTTTAAAGCTGTATTTACTAAGATAGAAATGAAGAATGAATGGAATGTTGTTTTTTTGGGGTTTCAGAATACATGTGTGTCAAAAAGTCTCGATACTCTCTTGACACACCTTTTATTTCCTATTAAAAGTCAGATATCAAGGTTTTACATCTAATTTGAACTCTGCCTAAACTTGGCTTGTCACCAGCAAAAAAATGGAAAGGTCAGTTAACTTCATATATATATATATATATAGTATATATACTAAGAGGCTCCAAGATCAGCAGAAGCTGAATCTCCATGAATCTAGTATTCTTGTACTGTGACATAAAACAAACAAGCCTAGTGGTATCATAAGTTACTGCTGGGCTAATGGTAATAAGGCTTTGGCCCCAAAACCATACCTGACCCCAGCATCATCATCTGATGCTATAGTCTTGGTAATTTCAGTAGTATGAATTTTTACATAGATAACTTTAAATTGCATGCCTCTCTCTCTCTCTCTCTCTCTCTCTATATATATATATATATATATATATATATATATATATATATATATATATATATATAATCACTAAATTGGATGTGTGCTCTCTCTCTCTCTCTCTATATATATATATATATATATATATATATATATATATATATAATCACTAAATTGGATGTGCTCTATATATATATATATATATATATATATATGTGTGTGTGTGTGTGTGTGTTGTGCTTTATATATATATATATATATATATGATTTGAGTTGTTATTTACAAAGCTTTCTTCAGTTGTAGCACAAGGCTGGAGGTATGTGGCACCCAGTGAGACTCAAATTCACTCGTAATGATCTGCCAGTCTAGCTTGCTTAACCATTAAACCACCAAATGTGCCCCTCTCATATTTGAGTACTGCTGTTACATGATAACTGCTACATACACATGCAATTCAAGATTATATATACATACACAAAGATAAAGATAAAAGTACCCATTATTCTGGTAAGTTGGGGAGGATTCTATTTGTATATCCACAATGCATGCCCATGCAGATGTGCACCTATAGATTTATACAAGCATTATTTCAAATGTCTAAGAAAACTCAATCTAAAATGATTAATAAATTAATTATATACAGAGCAATATTTACACTTTGTATATATATATATATATGTGAAGTTAACTGACCTTGTGACCTATATATATATATATATACATGTAATTTAGTAAATGTGTCAGTATACATCAATTTGGCTTTCTTGTCAATAATTAGTACATATTCACTTGCTTATGTGTAAACTTCCTTATGATAGCAAAAACTTTACTCGGAGAGAATGTGTAAACACAATTACAGGAGAGATATCTCACACTTACATAGCCACAATTCTATTACTACTATTATACGTTTTGCTGATATATACAAAAAGCTGAAACTAAATATTGAATAATATGCACACACACACACACACACACACAGGTGATTACAAAGATGTAACTAATTTTTATAAAATACATAAACATTTTCTGTTTCTTTACAGAACAGTGCACGTTTCTTCTACTTCACAAAAGAATGTCTGTTCCTTCCTGATATTATACAGGAAGACATAACCCTGCCATGTTTATTCCTTATGTCTTTTCTTATTTATGATATTGTTAAAATATACATATTCTCACCTGCATTTATTTTTTGTAAGTTGGCATCATGAAATATATGTTACCTATATAGGAATTGTCTGGTGTAATTGTTACTGTTGTAGGAAATGGATATGGCGAGACATGTTCAAATCCTGGATGAGGCTCCATTTTAAACAAGATGTTACTGTATGATAATGAATAATTCATTTCTGCAGATGAGATATTACTATCTAGGTATATGAAGATGTCTCCATCTTAAACAAGATGTTACTGTACGATAATAATTCATTTCTGTAGATTAAATATTACTACCTAGGTATGTGGAAATGCCTTCATCTTAAACAAGTTGTTACTGTATAGTGATAGATAATTCATTTCTGTAGATGAGATATTGCTACCAAGGTATGTGCACTGGTATACTGATTTTGAGAGGCTTACCATCCAGTGTTGAGATGTCTCCATCTTAAACAAGATGTAACAGTCGTAAATAATTCATTTCTGAAATTCAGACAAAACATCCCAACAATACCAAAAAAAAAAAAAAAAAGGAACTTCCTTGAATAATGTTACTTTATCCATTGTATCCACCAAGTCTTAATTAGTCATTTTTTAAATTTGTTTTTCATCATTTTTTTTTCTTCTTTTCTTCCTGCGCTTTTAGGCACCTTGCTGGTTGTATAGAGGAATCCAACTCTTTAGATTATATAATGTCAACTATTTTTTTTTTTTTTCAAAAATTCAGCTTTGCGCTAATTAATAGAAACAATACTAGCTTCAGGTTTATTTCTATGATTATTATTTTCTTTTAATTAGTGTTCTTCATTTCTTTTGAATTTCATCAGAATTAAGACAATAACAAGAAATGATTTTAGAAAACTGTCGTGGATATTGTCAGTTGGGGATATTATCTGTTCATTCAAGATAATTTACAATTGAAAAAGAACTTTCCACAACTTAAGAAATTCAACAAAAAACAAAAAAGAGTTGCTTAAATAAACCTTTAAAAACATTTTGACAAGTATCAGCATTCATTAATTGTTACAAAAACCTCTTAAATAATTATTTTAATAAGAGATATGATTTATTCTTTCTCTGTGTTGTAACTCGAGTATAAGAGTTAACAGAAAAATAATAGGAAGAAACACAATGAGTATTAAGGATAGGGAAAAAGGTTTACTAACCAAAGATAAAAGCTGAACAGAGTAATTAGCAATTGCTAGGTTGAATTAACAAGTCCTGTGAGATCTTGTTATTTCTCTCTTTCGAGGTTTTGTCAGGTATTACTTATAGGAAAAACAGATTGTTTCATTCTCATTATTTAGGTACTATATGACACTTATTGAAGAATTATTGTCATTTCTAACAATAAATATGAATATCTGTGTGTTATATTTTTTCAACTTTACACCTAGTGGTTGCAGCCCAACATATCATACCATTTTGGAATCATGCTGACTCCATGAACAAAGTAAAAACATTTCAGGCTGAATCCGAACATACGATCCTGAAATTTTGGATTCCCAAATTTTAATGACTGTGATTGTTTTCAGTTATTTTTTATATGAATTTTAGCTATAAATTTTTTTATTTTTTTTTACAATAACAATTTTTATGACTTGTCAAGCTGTTACTCAAGTTTTCATGCATTTGCAATCCTTAGATTCAGAGGTATATCAACCTTTTCACCAAAAACTGAACAAATATAACCAAATAATACCATAAAAACCCATAGCCTAAAGCCTATATGGAAGACAAAACCTATTTAGCCTTTTTTTTGGCATTAAATGACTCACAGGGGTTGATATGTCGTTAAGTCCAACCCCTTCTCACCATGGCAGGGTGGTGACAACATGGCAGTATCAGAGCTATGCCATCTGAAACTCAAATTTCTGGTAGGACTTTCTAAGGTGGGTTGGTCTGATACCCAGTTGTATTAGGATCACAACCCAGCTAAAGGGGCTCAGGTGAAAATCCAAAGAGCATCTCCATCATTGTCAGGAATCAACGGCTTATGGCATACTTGTCGCTGCATCTTTGGAAAACCTCTGACAAACAAGGGCATCTCCTTCCCCTGACTGGGATATGCATACGAGTTTTGGGGACTGCTTGTGAATTTCCTATTCCCTTGTAACTCTTTTTATGAATTCCCTATGGTGAATTCGTTGAATGGAGCCAGCTTAACTGACCCGGGGTAAATGTTGTCACAGGTACAGGTGTGCTGTTAAACAAAACTCAAACTGGGATATATATATACAAAGGTGTTCCAAAAAGTAATGCCATTTTGTTTAGGACAGGTATAATTACCAACACAAGAACACATCAAAATGAAGCGGGTCCTCTGTGGATCACATCCTACTTCTCCACATAGTCACCATATCTCTCAATAGCAATGTTCCACCTTCAAATGAGAGCATGTATTCCTTCCTCATAAAATTCTGTTTACTGTTTGAGCTACTTCTTCACTACAGATTTCACTTCCTCATCACTGGAATAATGTTTGCCTCACAAACCCTCTTTCATGGGGCCAAAAAGATGATAGTCTGAAGGCGCTCACTCTGGTGAGCATGGAGGATGCGGTAAAGTTGTCCAGAAGTGGTTCAAAGAAAAGTCAACATAATTTTATTCGAAGGTGGAACATTGCTATTGAGAGAAACAGTGACTATGTAGAGAAGTAGAGATGTGATCCACAGAAGACCAGCTTCATTTTGATGTATGATATATGTTCCTGTGTTGGTAATTATACCTGTCTAAACAAAATGGCATTACTTTTTGTTTCATTCTTGTATTAAGCTAGTAAATATATAATTTTACTTATATAAAATTGCACTTGGGGGGGGACTTTTTTGATGTTTTAAAAACTAAAACTTTCTTAGAGAAAAGATTTATTGATCCTCTTATGTTTTTTATCCGTGCATATTCTTTGGATGTAAGTCATTTGGTGTCATTCTTGAAATATATTCCTCCATTTCCATCCCGTCTTCATGTACATAATATATGTAGATGTTATCTTGTACCATTTTTTTTTTTTTTTTTTTCCTTTTCTGGTTCCTTTGATTATATTGTCAAAAGGAAGAAAGTCTCATAGCAGAAAGTGGAAAAAATGTTTTGTGTGAGATGCTTATAACAAAATGGCAGATTCTGACTTGTCTGTCTGTTAATGAAATGCTCAGAGAAAGAAAACAAAAAGATGTATGTACTTTCTTTTTTCTAAGAAAAAAATTAAATTC
Organism: Doryteuthis pealeii; assembly: GCA_023376005.1. NCBI lineage: Eukaryota > Metazoa > Mollusca > Cephalopoda > Myopsida > Loliginidae > Doryteuthis > Doryteuthis pealeii. The sequence goes on from CM042154.1 coordinate 106,912,606, forward strand.
ACTATATCAATTAACACTTTCAATGTTGAAAATTTACATACAGTTATCTCCCCTTGAGACTTTTTCTTTGGGCAATACTCTAAACTCTAAGCATAAAATAACCCTGGACAGGTTGACATGACATTAAAATCAATTAATCAGTTTAAGAATGGTAGGGTACAGTGGGTTAAAATGGTTAGTTTTTAATAACTTGTTCAAGAAATGGGAAATTTAGTTATTGGGTAATTCCATGTCAAATCATCCAGAAAAAAGTAAAATTATCACCCACCCTCTTCAATTTTTCTGAAGTCTTGTCCAGGTGTAGACTATGTTTAAGTAAGACAATCCCCAAAATTTAAGCTTCTAATTTCAAAAATTGGCCAAGTTATGTTGATTTTAAACTTGAAAAATTTGGAGAGTGGCACAAAAATGGGAACTTTTTGTAATCTATTTTTGTCTGTAAAATGAGTTTTAGAGCTTCACTACTCCTAAAAATTGGACAAAACTAACCATTTTTTAAGTTATTAATGATCTCTGAGTTTTTCATAGTAAGGTCAATAAGTAGGAAAATCCCAATGTGGTGCTGCATATATGACAAATTTTCTTTTAAATTGATATTTTACTTATATTGAACATTATTTGTACCAAAAATATAGTTTAGTTTTTGCTCACAACCGAAGCTAAAATTTCAGAAAAATTGAGGGAGTGGGTGACATGGCTTGGATGATTTGACATGAAATTACTATTGATTTGACTATGGAATTACTCATATGACTTCTTTTTTTCCATTTTTTTCAGAATTATTTTAATTTTAATATTCATTCTTATTTATATGAAATCCAAATTGGATTTCCTAACAGATTTGAATATTGATCAATTTACTAAAAGTGAATAATTCAAAGCAACTAGCAGAAATTTTGGAAATAGTCCATTTTTTAATGGGTAGTGTGGTCTATACCATTCACTAAATACACAGTTTAACATTCATTATCCTACAAACTGTTTTCAGCAACCGAGATATAAATTCTTGCACAGTTGATTATTTTCTCAGTAATCTCTTCTCTTGTATGATAATATGTTTTGGTGGTATCAGATTTAATCATTAAAGTATTTTTGATCCACTAGAAAGAATTATGGATTTGGCAGGGGATATTTCTAGGTTTTATTTTGGATTTCTCATTATGGATATTGTTATTTGCCTTTATCAGAATGTTCACTTACTTCTAGCAACTGATTTTTATGTTCATTTCTCAAAAGAGATAATTTTCATCTAGTTTTATATTTACATTATATTAAGGTGGTACAAAAGTAATTGCTGTTTTTGACTATCAACTTTAAAGAAGTATCTCTCAGATTAGAATAAGATATATTAATTAAAATAAAAACTATTACAATCAACACATTGTTGCCAACAATTAACAAGTCAATTTATTGTGGTAACATAGAATTCTTCATAGGCATTTCGAGCTGCCATGAGGAGGATGCAACACAAGGTCAGTTTTTAAGTGGAGTACTGCTGGTTTTCTTCTCCAAAACTAGTTCCCTTACAAAGACTTCTGAATCACCCAAGTGTATGTGCATTCTCTTCTGATGACTCTCAGTCTACACACAATCAAAGAATAAAAATCTAACTTTATATTTTTATATAATACTAGATAAAACATGATCTGTTGGGTCACCTATTCAGCTCTGGGTAGAAAATTGAAATTAGGAAAAAGGGGGTTTGCAAAGCATAAAAAAAAAAAACTGCCGGACGAAACCTTAAAATCATTTTGTAAGCTTTTAATCTACGGGTTGCTGGTTGTGAAATGTAACATAGAAATACATTTCAACTTCTCCCGGCTCTCTCTTTCTCTCTACTCTCCAGAGAAACTAACATTATATAATGAGGAGGTAGTCAAGAGATACATAGAGGGAAAGAAAGTGATAGAGAGTAAAGTAAAAGATTGGTCAGTTTTTGATTTAATTGCCAATTATGACTAATTAGAACCAATTAAAACATAATTTTTTTAACATAATTCAATCCTAAAAGTAAGGAATAATTTAGTATAATTTTTATGTCATTAAACTAAACAGTAAAAAAGCCTTTAGGAAGCTAAAGTTGATTAACTTGGCTTTAGTATAATAATAGATATATATATGTTCTGTGGTCTTTATCCCATGATGGTATATAAAACTATACTTTTGACCTTGTATAAAATCTTACTCATAGGATAAATAATTTTTTTTTTATTGGTTAATGTTGAACTTAAACATTGCAGTTCATGGTGCATTTTGTCAATTTCTGACAATATTTCTCTGCTGTGGAGGGTTTTGCCAGGATTTGAGAAATTGTAGGGGATAATCCCACTCGTTTGACCACTAAACCATGGCCTAACATTCTTTTGATGCATCTTTGATTAGGGGAAGTGTTTCGGTGCTTCACCAGCCTCTGTGCACAGAATGCCATCAGCTGTCATATATAACCCATTCTTTTTTCATTGTTGTTGTTGTTGTTGCATATCCTAATGCAATTTTGTTGCATTCTCATCTTTCAATACGTCACTTGTTCAATTAAGTTTTACCTTTTCTGAAAGATCCAACCTGAGAAATATGGCTTCCAGAATCCAAGGTTCTTGTTGAATTCCCTTCAGGCAAAGAAAAATCACATATTGGCTTTGTCAGAGTGGAATTATGTGAAACTGAAAATCAAAGAGAATTACTTTTGCTGCTTTAAGATTAATCTTTTAGAAAAATGTCCTTGATTTGTCATTTTATCAATTCCAAGAATAACAAGCATTTTGTTATTTATCTAGCCCCTAGCCCCATTCTGTTACTTGGCTAGCACTCACCCCCCATTTTTCTATTTGGCTAGCACTCGCCCCCAATTTTTCTATTTGGCTAGCACTCACCCCCCCCATTTTTCTATTTGGTTAGCACTCACCCCCACATTTTACTATTTGGCTAGCCCCCCCCCATTTTGCTATTTGGCTAGCACTCGCCCCCCAGACTGTTATTTGGCTAGTCCCTACCACTATTTTATTATTTGGCTAGCCCCTACCACTATTTTATTATTTGGCTAGCCCCTACACAGGTTCTGTTACTTGTCTAGCACCCACCCCCATTTTGTCATTGGGTTATCTTATTGTTTCAAAGGGTTAAAGTTAAAACTTGATGAACAATATTTGATATTGATATGACAGGGACAGAAAATATGAACAAGGACCATCAGAAAACAGAAGAGATGAAATAGGCTCTAAAAGAGGCAGAAGAACCCCTTTTTTTTCCTTTCTTTTTTTTCTTTAATCATCCCTACCCACAACCTCTTCTTTTCAAGACTCTCACCTTGTATCTCACAGCATGTAGAAGAAGACTCTAATCACTTTATAATGGAATTAAGAGTGTTGACTTTCATTCACCACATGCTCTCAGTCTCATCTCTTTGAATACAGACCCCCCCCTTTCATCCTATTATATTCTTCTTGCCACCCTCCTTCTCTAAGGGGGATACCCATTGTCTGATGATCAAGAGAATCTGGGGTAGGTAGGGAGATGAATAGAGTTGTCAATAGAGATCTGAACTGAACATGGGGTTGAAACGAGGAGAAATAAGCGTGGGTGTTTGGAGGGGGGGAGGGCTTTACATAAGGATCAATCAGAATCTCTCTGCTTAATTGATGATGATGATGATGATGATAATATTGAAAATCATAAAGCAAGAGCCCAAAATGATATTAAAAGAGAAACTACCCTTTCCCACTTCACAGACTAAAACTTCCCCCTTTTCATCAAACACCCCTCCACCATTACTTGTCTCCCCCCACCTCACCCTTTTCTAAGCTCCTAATTATTCTCTTCACTTTACAACTGTATCCACTGTTTTAGTTCTGATTTTGAGTCCCTGTTTTCTGTTCATGCCAGAAACACCCAGTCAGCAATTCTCTAATTAATCGTATTGTCTTCAGATTTTGAATGTGTTGGATTTTCTCTGGAGAGAGATAGATAAGAAAGCAGTGAGAGAGAGAAATAAATGAGAATAAGCGGGCAGAGAGAGAGAGAGAGAGAGAGAGAGAGAGAGAGCAGGAGACTGACTTTTTATCTATCAGCTTTTTTTTTTTTTTTTTTTTCATTCACAGCCTTAGATATACATTGGTTGCATGTACAGTCATATACAAAACCTTTCAGTAGACATGCACTGTACATTTTTTTTTTTTGAGGAGAAGGGTGGGTGATTCCAATGTATATTTACAAATATGGCCAAGTAGATGAATTAAAAATAAAACAACACAGCAATAAGAATTAAAATCATTCGCTTTTTTTATTGGATTTTATTTGGATACTCTAGCCATTGATTTAATAAGAACATACCAAGTCAGTTTTGAGAAGCTAAGAGAGATCTAAATTGGCAATATTACAAAAGTGAGACTTTTAAGGTTTGATGCTCATTTACAGATTTCTCTTTTTTTTATCCTTAGGGTTGGGTGTTGAATAAATGGCACAACAGAAACTTTTCTGGAAAAGGAACAGATTTTTTTTAAATAAAAAAAAGGAAATACGCATGAATAATTTTTGGTAAATTCATAGAATAAAAGAAGAAAAAAAAATTTGAAGAATTTCCAATACACAATTTCTTTTACCAACAAAAATCTTTTACAATATTTGTAGTGTCTCTGTCTGTTTGTTTCTGACTGTTCAGGGATGCAATTAAAAACAAATCCCTGTACCAAGATCAAACAATACTTTTCTTGGGTAGAATTTTATGAGGAATCCACTAGAAGTATTTCTATTTACCTTTGAATTCACTAGGGACCAAATTACCAGCTGTGGTATGAGAAAATAAGAAAAAGATAATTAACTCATGAATAACTCTGATTAAATTACAAATTTAGTGAATTTCCATATCGAGCATTCTGTTTATTAGGACCACTGGCATTAATGATAACACTGGTGATATTGCATTGAACTCCCTTTCAAAATGTAATATTATTGCATCATTGGTAAAGTCAGGGTTAACATGCATAAATTTCTATTGTAACATTTTCACAATAAGAATATCGATCGATAGGTACTGCTATCCAATGGTGAGCAATATGAAATTTAAACATTTATACTTAAATTTAGCTGGATAGTATATAACCTAGGCAAAGCCAGGAACATACAGCTAGTTTTATAAAGAAGAAGAGGATATTTTTCTTTCTTGAATTTCATAGCTCATGACTAGGATTTGATGAGCGTAGAAGGAACCTTTAAGCTTGTTAAATGTTTTTCATTTAATCAAATAATTAGGAATATATATTTACCCAACCCCTCTACCACAGAAGGATGTGACCCAATTTCAATTTTTAATGTTTAACAGGATTGAAATTCAGAGTTTTCCTTCTAGACCGCATTAGACTATGTTGTATGTTCATCTTTGCTGCTTTCAATGGAATGAAGCAATACACAACATGTCAGCATACCAACTACCATGATATTGCAAAACTTTTGACTCACATAAGTATTGAAAAAAAAATCCAAAAGTGTACCTTCTTTTATAAAGAGTTTAGAGAAGACATAGCATTTATAAAAAACACAAGAACAATTTTGGTGTTTTTTGATTTTTCTATTTTTTCTAAAAAAGAATGAAAGTTGGACAAGGTTTTCAAATTTTTCCACTATCTTTTGGTGCAAAGAGGATCTTACAGCACCAACTACCGTGATACTACCAACCATTTCTTGAACTGCTTCAGTTATGTGAAAGCATATCTACTTTTATTAAGAGTTAGTGAAAACATACAATTTATAAAAATACAAGAACAATTTTGGTATTTTTTTTTTTTTTTTTTTTTTCATTTTTTTGGGAGGCAGGGGTTCAGGGTTGTTTTTGTTTATTTTTTTATTTTTTATTTTTTTTCATAGTTTTGTTTATTAGAAGGAATGAAAGTTAGACAAGTTTTCCAGATTTTTCTGCTATTTTTCGGTGCAAAGAGGATCTTACAGTGAAGTGCATTTGATGCGAACCTACTTTCCAAAATTCACTGTCAATCTAACAGAATATTACAAATGGAAAGATATTGAGTGAATGTGAAAGAATTGTATCGGACAAACACTAATGGTAGCATTTTTTTTATTTCTCAGAGAAAGACAAAATAGGTTGGGGGGAATGATTCTATATAAATTCTAGGAGACAAACAGGCATGTCAGTACCCTTCATGAAAAAAAAAAGGGACAGCAGAATTAGGGGGCTCCTCCAATTTAAAAAAAAGATGTATCCTCATTAGGCAAATATTAAGCTTTTCTTCTTTTTCTTTCTTTTCTTTTTTTCTTTTTTTCTTTTTTTTCTTTTTTTCTTTTTCTTTTTCTTTTCTTCTTTTCTTTTCTTTTTTTTTTTTTTTTCTTTTTTCTTTTTTTCTTTTTTTTCTTTTTATTTCTTTTTTTTTCTTTTTTTTTTTGTACAATAATTGCTTCTGAATCAGAACATTCAAAGACACATAACAAAGAATTATTTTCTTTTTTATAATATTTAACGCACAAATCCAAAGAGCAGTTAATTTATCAGTGAAAGGAAATTTTTTTCATCTTCTAAAAGTTCAGAATGAACAAAACCATTTTGATTCGTTTCAACTTAGCATACTTTTAACTTTTGCCCAGTGAGGACTGTAACGATCACTCATATAACACTGATGACGTCAAAGGTAAATAGGAAATTGGATTTTTAAAAAATATATACTTTAACTTGCTCTTTTCCTATTTCTATCAGCATTTAGTAACTACATTTTGCAAGTTTAAGAAAAAAAATATCCAGCGTTCATAATTTGATTTTCAGCATATATGCTTTGATTATTAAGTTTTCCGTTTCATAAAGTAAAGTAATTTCTTAATAACCTGGTTTGCTTATATATATATATATATATATATATATAATATATATATATAAACTTTCAAAGAAAGTTTGCCTATGATAAATTTATTTCAACCAGAGACTCCATATGAGTCTAGTCTCATCAGATAGTGTTTACAAAATACTGAGAAAACTGAATAGAAAAAATATGTATATATAGATGTGTGAAAAAACAAAACATATATAATATATATATATATTGTGTATAAAATGTTGTTCTGGTTCCAACGGGAGAAAATTCAATATTTTATAAAAAAAGGAAGGTCCGCAAAAATATATTTGTTATCAGAAAAAATTTTGTTCTCAGAAAAAAAATTTTTCTCAGAAAAAAATTTTTAATTCTTTTTGTTTTTCTGAGAACAAAATACATTTTGCGGACCTTCCTTTTTGATAAAATATTATATATATAATATATATATATATATATATATATATATACACACACACACACACACACGTGTGTGTGTGGAGGCGCCAGCTGTAATGGTTACCATTATAGGAAATGGACATGATGAGATGAGTTCAAATCCTAAATGAGGCTGTTTGCATTTCACATAGCCCTAATACCCTTGGGAAAGGTATGAATCTGACTCCTCTCCCTCCAGCTATGAGTAAATAGTAAAGCAAACTGAGTTCTGTGTATATGTGTGTATGTGTATATATATATATATATATATATATATATATATAAAGTTAGGGTAGTGTAGGCATGAAGTCAATGACACTTTGTTACTGACAGTTTCTCGCGTATGCAACTCTCAATCCAAGTTTGGTTTGAGAATCTCATAGGTGAGAAACTGTCAGTCATTGACTTCATATCCATGCTACCCTAACTTATATATACATGCTCTATCCACTATATTGAGCACTATTTACTTATGAATATAGCCCACTATATATATATATATTATTATATTATATATATATAGTATTGCTCGTAAATCAGTACACCAAAAGGTGAACTGGTTTCTTCAGCCTTGATTAGGTAACCAGTCTAGAAGGAAAACCAATATTTCAAACTGGCTTTACTCCACTTTAAAAATTGACCTTGTGTCACATCCTGCCTATGGTGGAGGGGTTGGATAAATGCATAAATCCATACATTCCAAGCGCTGGGTTTGTGATGTTTGTTATCATAATAAAAGTGAGTGCTAGCCAAAATATGACTTTACAAATCAGTTGTAGTGAGTTTATTTTTTATTTTTAGTATATGATATATACCATGATTTTTTAAAAAGTTTGTTCAGTTCTCCCCTCAAAAAAAAAAAATCAAATCTATCTGAAGTTTACATGAATAATAATCCATTTTGCTTTTTTTTATCTTTTTAAAAAATTTTTGTTTGCTACCGAATCTAATCAAAGTTAAAACTTAGAGATATTTTTTTTGTTTCTTTATGGTATTTTGCATTCTAGACAAGTTTTTTTTTTATTTTTATATATATGTGTGTGCAATATTTTCTTTTTGTGTTGTAAACAAAACAAAACAAAACCAAAAACCAAGAAAGAAACATTAAGCAAAATATTAACAAAGCTCAAAACTGGCAGACTCACAAATTTCTTAAAGGGGATTCTGTATAAACAAAATCTTCAAATAACTTTTTTTTTATTTTGTATAAAATACAGATTCACAGTCCTGTTCTTCATTTTCTTCTTCTCATCTTTCTGAAGCAGGCATCCCAATATCTGCTACCTCTCCGACTAAATACAGTGAATACTTCTTTCAATAAAGGATCAAAACATTGCTGCAATTTGATTATGTGACCCTGGGGTCATGAGCAGATGAAAGAGTTTGCCGTTTCTAGTTGACATGCATGTATCAACAACATTAGCTTCACCCCTCGGCCAAATTATAATTGCTGCCTGAGTGCCTCCATCTTCCACCATTTTGATTTAATCAATATCAAAAGAAATAAGTTGTATTTTTGATGTTTTCAGCTGGCTTACCCACACCCTAAAACTGAATGAATAGCAATTCATTACAAAAACTAAGATAAAAATCAATCATATTTGTTTGGGTTTAGAACTATCCAGGGTAGTTTAGCTTTTTATTCATATATTTTTTTTCATTTTGGTAATGACATAACAAGTCATATTGGTTGATTATATATTCAAATCAGTATAATACATTACCTGCTAAATGTACTATAGGAAGTATGAAGATGTGCAAGTTCTGAGCCTGAGCAAGAAGAGAATTCCTAGAGCCATGAAACTTATATGCTATTCTATATATTCATCCCACTGTTCAGCATATTGATATCAAAGAATCTAATATACAACAGCAAATCTAAAACAAAGACAATTCTTATTATAGTAGAGATTGTGTGTTTGTCTGTAACTGAAACTACTCCAACTATGTTTCATTATCATCTTTATATTCCGTAACTTTCTCAGCTCTCTGACATTTCATATATTATTTTTATTAATACTATTGCTCTATAAAATTCTTGCTACAATGTGTCTTTTTTGCTGTTGTATACAAATATACAAAAACTGAATCTTATTATAATGGAGATTGTGTGTTTTTCTGTCTGTAACCAAAACTATATTACTACTCAAGTCACAATTCCCTTATTTATGTCACATCTGCCATGAGTTTAAACCTCAATTATTGATAAAATTGTTTTATATTATTAATATTGTTGGCCATATCTGCATACTAATAACATGCAAGTGTATTTATATATACAAAAAATAGTGCTTTACAGTTTGAACAGGGAGGATAATTTGTATATTGATATCAGTAATTTGATTTTAATAAATATGTGCTTAGTATTATTGATTTCTAATTGTTTGGTTTTGTCTTAAGGAATATGAGCAACAAACATGGGGATAAATCTTTAAAAAATTGATTAACAAGAAGAAATAATTGTATTTTTTTTAATTTCTTTATTTAAGTAAATAGTTAAATTAAGTAAATTCAGCAATGAAAGAAGGGAATGATGGAAGAGTAAGTTTCAGTTGTTCTATTTTTTTTATTATAACCCCCACCCCTGTTTAAAATCTTTTTATCTGCATTGTTATTTAGTTTTTCTAATTTAGTATAATATTTCATTACATTAAAACTTAAATACTTACACTCAGAGGGTGCATATATTTGCTTGTAACAATAATATTATTATTATTCTTTGTTTGTTATGTCTCCTTAGACATCTCTCCTTTTTACTATGTTCTCACATCAACCTTTTACAAAAAAAGGAAAATAGACTATTTTCATGGAACATATACAATATTAAATTATGTTCAGTAATTCATCTGATAGTTTACAAAAATGCCCTCTTAAATTATTTTCTTACTATTATTTCTGAGATCATCCAATTCAGTTTAATTCTTTTTTTACACTATCACTGATTTTAAACTGATTGAGCATTTTGTTCCAAAAATATATTATCTATTAGCAAAAAAATCCAATTGGTTAACAGTTTTTGAAATTTGCCTTGTAAGTAAAGTTCAAGAAGGAATTATAAAAAAATGTTCACCATAATTAGAACTTCCATTATTATGAAAGTTTTAATTAGATCACCTCTCAGTCTTCTTTTTAGTAAAGTGGTTAATCCTAATTTCTTCAATTTCTCCCTGTAACTGTAATCTTTTACTCTTTTTATTAGTTTTATCACTCTTCTTTGTATATCCTCTAATAACCATTTATTCAGCAGATACATGTTAAGTTTTTAAGTAAAAAGTAATAATTTTATGCAATTCCAATAATCTTATCATACTACTGGATTCAAATAGCACCTATCTGTAAACTTTTTTCTACTGAAAGGACCTGGACACACACAGTGAGAGTCTCTTTATCTAAGATATATTTGCAAGGAATCAAAGGTGAAGACTAGTGAATTATTCATTTTTTTTTCCTCGTTTGTAGCAGAATAAACACGTTGAAAATAATTTTGTAAACAGAATTTTCAGTGTAGAAAAGCTCCTTTCATCAACAGAATCAGCTTCTGTCTACATAAATAATGTAGACAAATATGGCTCCATTCTCTGATATCAGTGCCCTAGATGAATACGTTTCTTTTGTATAGAAGAAAATTGAGTCTTACAGATGAGCGAATGTGTGGCTCAAATGTTATGAAAATATATCATTCTCATCATAAATGGGAATTGATTGCAAGATTTAAATCGGTTGTTTATTTTTGTACAATCAGATAAGAATGGCTAAGAAAAAACTTGAAATCACTGACTTATACTCTGTTTTCTTAATATTAGATAATGATAGCAACCACACAGTTTCAAATATAACCTAAGTTATATTTGAAATAATATAACTTATTATATATTTATAATATATAATATTATAGATATTATATATTTATATATAATATGAATATATTATATATATTTATATTATATATAATATATATATAAAAATAGAATTTTGCATTTTTTTTCTACACATGCTGTTAAAATTTGAGTTTATTTGAATGAGAATTTGTCAAATTATAAGATTATGAGATGAAATGATATCAAATATATATCATTTGATATATGATATCAAATGATATATATCATTTGATATCATATATAGGACACTTTGGGTAATTATACTGATACACTGGCTCCAGCTAGATCACTAGAGTTAAGCAGTGATGAGCCTGTTCAATACTTAATTGGGTGACCAGTTAAGCAACAGTAGATACTGTGAGCAACTTGAGTCCCTTGTTTATCAAAATGATCTGATTCAGCATTAAATGCCCTGAAAGAGGGTTGATGTGCTGTAAAACAAAACAACCGACTGACCAACCAACATGCAATCGGATTCTTATTATTAAGAAGTTTATAGGTATTTACTCAACCTGATGGCCACAGGTGGGATGTATCCCTATGTAGTAAGTTCAATTTCCATTAGGACACCTGTAATCATATTAGACTTATAGAAATGAATAGGAGGCATTATTACTGGAGTGTCACCATATAAGTAATTAGCATCTTTTTGTTGATTATTTGATATCATTTGATATCATTTGAGATGATATCATCTTATAACTTAACAAATTTTCATTCAAATAAACTCAAATTTTAACAGCATGTGTAGAAAAAAAATGCAAAATTCTATTTTTAATGTTTAAATACCATTTCTTTTCCAATAACGGGTTAGCTCAGTTGGTAGAGCATTCGGCTAGAAACCACAAGGTTCCTAGTTCGATACCGGCCCTCACCAACTCAGCGTGGTAGTAGCACAGGGATCTGTGCGGTAAAGTAAGGAGCTGATGGTAGGTGTGGCGCTCAACCTCAGATGCTAAAATAATCTCCTTGGGCTAGCGCTAGTGAAAAGGGGATAGACTCCCTCGCTGACTGGCTGATACCAACTTTAGGCCGCCCTGTCGACTTTACTACTATATATCTTAAAGACTTCCTGTTCATAAGTAAAAGTAAAGTCATCAGAGTGGCCTAAAGTCGGCATCAGCCAGACAGCAAAGGAGTCTATCCCCTTTTCACTAGCGCTATACCAAAGAGATTGTTTTGGTGTCTGAGGTGGAGTACCACACCTATCATCAGCTCCTCACTTTACTGCACAGATCCCTGTGCTATTCATATGCTGAGTTGGTGATGGCCAGTATCAAACCAGGAACTTTGTGGTTCCTAGTCAGATGCTCTACCAATTGAGCTAAACTGGTCATAATACAGCAAAAATTGCATTAAGTTTCATTAATTTTTGCCGAATTTTGTTGAATTTGGTTCATGTGGGGAGTGGTAAAATACATGAGAAATTTTGGTCATACCTTTATTAAGATAAAATAAAATATAAAACATTAAACATAGAATTTTGAGTTGTTTCTAAGATAATATAAATGAGAACTGGCTAAGTTATTAGATTATGAAAGGATATCAATTTTTCTGAAATGTCCTGTATTACAAAAGAAAGAAAGAAATATATAATAACCTAAGCATGCACACACTTACACATAAGTTTACTGACCGAGTACTTCAAGGATCAATAAGCACGTCATTGATTATGTAATTAAAACTTTACCCTCTTTTCTGACCTCTTCTCAGACATTATTGATATTACAAACTCTTGAAATAAATCATTAACAATTCCTATTTATTCATTCCTCAATGAATTCAATTCTTTTTTTTTTTTTTTTTTTTAAAATCTTATGACATCTAATTCTGTGAATGTGCAGAAATTTAGATAAAATCATTTTACTCTTTCAGTGATGTTGATAGCTTTTTGATTTAGTGTGTCCTGGGACACACATATTTGCTTTGAATGAGTCCCCAGGAAAATTTATGGGTCCCAACTAAATCCGTCTAACTCCTACCTTGTAACCTATCCTATGTAATTTATATTTATATTCTGAAGTGCAGTGATGTTGATAGCTTTTTGATTTAGTGTGTCCTGGGACGCACATATTTGCTTTGAATGAGTCCCCAGGAAAATTCATGGGTCCCAACTAGCAGGACGTGTACCTATCAGCATCTCTGCTCTTTAAAACAACATCTCTTCTTTAAAATTAAAGTAGTGTGGTCTATTGTTGGTATCAGCAGGACAGTGAGGGTGTCTATCTCCCTTTCACTAGAGCAGGGAGATTGGATGGCAAGAGTAGGTCAAAGGAATCTAGGCTGTTGGCCCACCTATGTAAGAAGTTGTATAAATAGGATGTAAATTGTTATCAAACTTAATAGTTATCTAAGGCAGCCTTTAAGTTGTACTCTTTTACAGCCAGTGGTTTGTTATTGCTTGTCCTTTTTTTTTGGTTTCTACATGCTGAAACCCTCCAACATAGGGTAGCTCAAATGAACCTCATTTTAAATTCAACTCCTCCTCCCACATACAAGCACAGCTGAACAATAATCAAAAGCCATAAAAAAAACCCTGTCTCATTCCATCTGCAACTGGTGGGGGTGGGGGTCTATGACTATTACAAGCTTGCATTCCTCTCATCTGATCACTGTACTTTTATGTATTTTCAATAGTTTTATTGTAAACGTTTGCCAGCCATCTATTAACTGATACGAGAGTAAATTGCACTTGCCCTGACTTTTCTGATCATATATTATCTCAATGAAAAAGGAAACTTGAAGGACCCAAGCGGAGATAAAAAAAAAAAAAAAAGAACAACCAAAGTTGTGTTCATGTTTATAGTACCTTGGACGGACGTTGCTCGCACAACAGTTTTAATTAAAACAGCAGCTTCTCCTTATCTTTTTGGTACTCGGTTGCTAAGTACACGCATAGCCATAGCATCAAATGAGTGACATTTAGTATTTCATAATGGCAATGGAAAGGTTATCAATCAGCGGAATCCTTGTTCACCTTCAAAGTATTCAGAGAAAACAAACAGAATAGCTGTTTTATTTCTTTAGTTCAGGAATATGAAATATTTATTGTAAACAGGTTGCAAGATGTGATTTTTAAAAATTCTATTCATATCAGCTGTATATTTTAAGATAATGAAATATCTTACAATTATCTGTGATGAGGAATATCTTACAATTATCTGTGTTGAGGAATATCTTACAATTATCTGTGATGAGGTGTACATTTCTGTTGGGTTATGTCAAGCAAAAATGATGATCATCCAGGGATGCCTTTCATGATCAGAAATGCTGTAACATTTGAGAAGTTATTCAATCTGGTGAAGGTGGATAGAAGAACAATGACAATCAGTGAATTTTGTGATAAGGGTGACATTTCTGTTCATTCAAAATAGCCATTTGGTTTTATTTCTTAAGTTCAGGAATATGAAATATTTATTGTAAACAGCTTGCAAGAATTTGTTTTCTAATTCTATTCATATCAGCTATATATTTTACCCACAGCTAGAGGGAGAATAATTGGATTCAAAACTTTCCCAAGACTACTAGCACTATGTGAAATGGATACAGAATCGTTCAGGGTTTGAACTCTGTTTCCTATGTCCATCTCCTAAGTGAACCTTATGGTACATTTATGGGATCATATGACCTTTTGGCACCCGTTTTGCAATCTTGATTCATAAGGACATTTTTTTCATTTACACCGTCAACAGATGATTTTTAGAGTTTTTTTTTTTTTCTAACCCTAACAAACAAATGGTCCCATTTATGTAATAGATCTGAGTGTGCACTGAGAAACAATCAGAATCATATCCAGTTGGGTCAGCAATCTGCACTCATATAATGCAAATAAAGCACTTAATTATCCAATCTAATGTTGTCTTTGAAGTCTTAATAGTTTATCTATTGGGAAGGATTGCTCTTTAATTCCTGCAAATATAGAGGGAAAGGCTGGACACAAGATTTCACCCTTGTGATAACATTTACCAAATTCCCTCTTCTCTGTTCTGCTAAAAGGTAGAATCAACTATAAAGACCAAAAATTTATTCACTGTTGCTGATTTTTTATATTCTTGCAATGCATCATTTAATTCATTTTTCTTGTTTTCTACTTTCTCTATAAATTACAATTCACTGATTATAAAACTTCCCTTATATTAAACAAAGACACATAAACTAGATATATATATATATATATATATATATATATATATATATATATATATATATATATATATATATAGAGAGAGAGAGAGAGAGAGATAACTAGCTCACTTGGTGAGTTAAGAGAGTCATTATTTTGTGGTATTATTAGTGGAGTGCTCAATATCAGTGATAAAGCTGTTATATATAATTATGTGATTGTAAACTTCCCTTCTATTAAACATAGCCTGACATGTTTTGTGTGTAACAAAGCAACATAAACTCACTCATATATATATATATATATATATATATATATATATACACACGTGTGTGTATATATATATATATATATATATATATAACATATATATACACACGTGTGTGTATATATATATATATATATATATATATATATATACACGTGTTGTGTGTGTGTATATATATATATATATATACACACACGTGTGTGTAAGTTGAAAATGGAAATGAACCCAATGATATGTTGAAAGGATAAATAAAGAAAGAAAAGTCAATTTTATCCATTCAACATTTTCTTTCCTTTATTTATTTATCCTTTCAGCAAATATATATATATATATATATATATTGTGTGTGTGTGTGTGTGTGTGTATTTTAATATTGATAATATAGGTGCAATATTTATAAGCAAATGGAGCTCAATATTGTGGATAGAGCATGTATATCTAAGTTAGAGTAACATAAGTATGGTTACTGACAGTTTCTTGTGCATTGTGATTCTCAAACACTTGATTTGAGGATCACAATGCAGGCATAAAAACAATCTCCCTGGTTTAGTGAAAGACTCTCTTGCTGTTTGGCTAATACTGACAATAGGCCACTCCACTAACTTTACTTTTTTTCTTTTTTTTACTTATTTTACCTCTTCAAAAAAGAATGTTTGGAGTGACAAGACTTTCGAACGACCATATATATACTGTCTTTTTGGATGAATTCATTTTATTCTTTTCTCTTCCTTTATTCAATTTACCAAAGTTAAAGATAAAAATAATTTTTATTGTCAAATATTCAACTCTATTATTCTATTCTGATTCTTATTTCAAAATTTTGTCCTTTTCTCAAAACTTAATTAGAGGAACTTTACGTTAAATACAGATAAGCTTTGTAATAACTGGTTTATCTTATTTCTTGGAACCATTTTTTATTGACATGTTATATTCAAATGCACACACAGGTATTAGCAGATATTCATTTACCAACCCCTTCACATGAGCAGGATGTGACACAAGGTCAATTTTTGGGGCAGATTTTAACAGGTTTGAATTCAGAGTTTTCCTTAATCTACACTGGTTGCCTAATCAGGGTTAAAGAACCCTGTCAGCCCTAGTATTTAGCTATAGCTAGAGGGACAATAGATAGATTAATACCTTTCTGAAGGGTATTAGAACTAAGTGAAATGTAAACAGTCTTGTCAAAGATTTCAACTTGGGTCACTATTTACATTTCTTTTGACAGTAACCATTATGCCAAAAGTCATTGAATTATACCAATTTATTTCAGCCAGTCGGTAGAGCGTTCGGCTAGAAACCACAAGTTTCCTAGTTCAAAACCTGCCCTCACCAACTCAGCATATGAGTAGCACAGGAATCTGTGCGGTAAAGTAAGGAGCTGATGGTAGGTGTGGCGCTCCACCTCAGATGCAAAAACAATCTCCTTGGTCTAGCGCTAGTGAAAAGGGGATAGGTAGGTATTTGCCTCTCATCCCACTTATGAGGGTATGACATAAGGACATTTTTATGTGAAGCCAAAGCTCATGGGTGGTAGGCATTCAGAAAAGTGAAAAGGGGATAGACTCCATCGCTGATTGGCTGATACTGTCTTTAGGCCACCCCGACAACTTTACTTTTTTAAAACTTTTATTTCAGTCCTAAACAGCATTCAAAATTCAAGTCTCTATCTGAGCTTAAAAACTGACCTCTAATACTCATGGTGAAATATGCAGCTATTTCAGCTAGAAGACAGACCAATATTATTGCTTTAAGATTTTTAAAACAAGACCCCAAAAAAAAAAAAAAAAAGAAATCGCTGCCCTATTCTGCCTGTTTGAATTCTCTGCTTCAAATAATGCATCATTTTCTGCTTGTCTGATAAGCTCTGTTAAGAAGCTGCATGAATGACAGTAACCACAATATCATCCTCTCTTTATTTTTGCATGTGCCAAGATCTTTATTAAAAATTAGAATTTCTTTCTATAAAGCCATGGTTTATGGCTTTATATAGGACAATCTGTTTATCTAAGAAAAACCTTTTTCTTTCTTTTTTTCTTCATGGCAGCAAAGATTATAAGGAAGAGGAATAAGATTACAAAATAAAATTATTTCATAGAAAGCTTCATATTTATCTATTTGTTTTGTTTTCATTCAGGGATATGAAAAAAACATGAGAATTAGCAATTGCATGACACTCGTGTTTCAAAATATTGGAACAGATTTTTTATGAATTTGGTCAAGATACAAATTTTTAAAATGTTATAGCATAAAATTGGACTCTATGATTTAACATTGATTTTTACATTAGACTAGATATAAATATTATAATCATACAAAAAATATATAAAACCTCAAAAAATACCACCATCTGATAAAACATGTGATCCAAATGTTTCATCTGATTTTATAATCATACAAAGATATACATACATATATATATATATATATATATATATATATATATATATATATATATATATATATAGTATCCAATTGCTGCTTTAATGTTTCCGTTGCAGTAGCATCAGTAAATAATCCAAAAGTACTCAATATATTAAAAACATAGAGCAGTAATAGTAATAATATTACTACCATGGTTTCAATCTAAATGATTTCATCAGTACCCATAGATGTAATTCCTTAGTAAAACCTATATAAGTTTTACTAAGGAATTACATCAACTTAGTTAAGTGTAGGGTAGGGTCCTGATGAAATCATTTAGATTGAAACCATGATAGACCCTTGACTTTTTCCTCTACTAATAATATATAATATATATATATATATATATATATATATACACCAACCCCTCCCAAGTTTTCCTGGGTATGATGTTAAACTGCATCTAATGGTGAATTTCCAATTTTGAAGCTCTGGTGAGTCTAGAGTACACCTTCATTGCCATTACTCCCAGGTTCCCTCTGACCCAGAGTGGTAATACCTGTTAAGGTTCCATTTATGGGTTAAATAGAAAAAAAAGAGTTTTTAAAAAAAAAGATGAATTTGAAAAAAAAAAATTTGAATACCATCAAGAAGGAATAAAACAAAATGTCTTTGGCATAAAATAACCCAACAAGGGTTGACATACTGTAAAATCCAACCAACCCTCCCAAGTGCTATATGAAAAGCAAACAGCCTTATCCAGGAATTGAACTCATCTAGCCGTGTCCATTTCCTATGATGCTATCTATTACACCATGCAACCCTGTATATTTATATATACACACACACACATCAACCCCTCTGCATGAGCAGGAGGTGACACATGGTCAATTTCTAAAATGGTGTTTAACAGGTTTAAATTCAGAGTTTACCTTCTAAACAAGTTGCTTAACCAAGGTTTAAGATCTCAATCCTCACTACTTTTTACCCATAGTTGGAGGGAGAATAGTTGGATGTATACCTTTTCTAATATGTGAAATGCAAACAGCCTCATCCAGGATTGAACTTGGGTTACCATTTTGTACAAAAATAACTCTCACACTACATGTCTCTGTAGAAATATACAAAAAAATACAATCATCACATAAAGCATGTGATCCACACGCTTCATCGAATGATAAATATTGAATGCTGCTCTAGTTTCTGATTTTGAATTATTTATTTTCCATGCTTGGAGTAACCCATCAAGACAACATATAGATAATGTCTGTCAAAAGTGGTTTGCTGTTTTAATATAGCCATGACAATAATATCAACCATAGAGCATATATAAGTTAGGATAGTGTAGATATATAGTCCTTGGTGATGTTAAGTTATTCACATGTGATCATTGGACCTAACTTGTATATGTATTTCTTCTTATAAATATTTGAACAAATACACAATTTGCTTGGTTCTAAGAATCAAAATTAGCAGTTATTTGTCTGAATTTTTGAGATGAGTCTTGATAATTTGTATTAGATTTTTTTTACTGTTGTCCTCATCATTATTATTACTAGCAAATATATGCACCCTCCGGGTGCAAGTATTTAAGTTTTAATGTAATAAAATGTTATATTAAATAAGAAAGGCTAATGAAGGATGCAGATAAAAAAATAGACAGGGGTTATAATCGAAAAATAGAACTGAAGCTTATGCTTTCATCTCGTCTTTCATTGCTAAATTTTCCAAATTTAACTATTCAGTTAAAATAGGAAGTAAAGAATAAAATGACAATTATTTCTTCTTGTTAATGGATTTCTTTTAAGATTTATCCACAAGACTTTTGCTCATATTCATTAAGTTAAAACCAAATAATTAGAAATCAATAATACTAAACACATATTTATTAAAATCAAAATTTTAATATCAATATGCAAATTAGCCTTCCTGTTCACACTGTAAACCGCTATTGTGTTGTATATATATAAATAATAATGTTATTCGTATGTAGATATGACCAACAGTAATAATAATGCAAAACAATTTTATTGATAATTGGGGTTTGAATAAGAATAAAATCACGGTGAATGTGACGTAAATAACTAAGGAAATTGCGACTTGAGTAGTGATATAGTTTCGGTTACAGACAGAAAAACACTCAATCTCCATTATAATAAGATATACACAACGTTTTGGCTGATGTGCCCTCTGACCTTCTTCAGGTGTTTCTTGTCAAACTCATGAAAACTGTGTCTGAAAGAATC
>CM042154.1:106937728-107045228 GCA_023376005.1 Doryteuthis pealeii
ATTTAAGTATTTAGTTAAAGGAGGAAGTAGAGAATAAAATGACAGTTATTTTTTTTTGTTAATGGATTTCATTTAAGATTCATTGAAGAGATTTTTGCTTATATTCATTAAAATAAAACCAAACAGTTAGAAATCAATAACACTGAGCACATATTTATTAAATTTGATTTTTTAATATCAATATGCAAATTAACCTTCCCGTTCACACTGTAAACTGCTATTTTATTGTATATATAAATATAATTGCATGTTGTTAGTATGTAGGTGTGGTTATATTTATTAATAATTGAGTTTTAAAAAAATACAATCATTTAGAATGTGATGTCAATAACTAAGGGTGACTTGAGTAGTAATATAGTTTCAGTTACAGACAGAAAAACACTCAATCTCCATTATAATAAGATATATGTATAGATATATATCAGTCAACATAACATTGGTTTTAAAGCAGCATATTAGTTGCTTATTATCAAGACAGAGCACTCTGGAAAATTTATTTACCTTGATTATATGCTGCTTTGAAACCAATGGTAACAAATGCTTTTCAATTGTATAGCATATCATAGAAAATAGATATAGTTGTTACACCTTAATCAAGCACTTAATTTTCCTTTCTCCAATACAAAATACATGCATTATATATATATATATATTATACATATAAAGTGGGTGATATCAAGTGTTACTTTGATAGGATTCAACCAAAATCAAATGTTCACATAAAGATTTGCAAATATATTTTTTACATATACAGAGTATTATGAATGAATAAATAAAATGATATATACCTTGTTTAGAATGTAATTGATAATATTCTTAATCTGTTTTATTAAATTCTGTGCATTAGTGGTTAATGGCATATAAACTCTTGTGGGTTATTTAATGCTAAATCTTGTTTTTAACTTTGTGCATATTCATAAATATATAATAAATTTTTTGAAGGCGTAATAATGCACATTTATGTTTAAACATATTTATTCTTTTTTTTCTTTTTTTTTTTTTCATATTAAGGGTCAAATATTTTCAAGCGAAGCTCATCATCAGGGAATGGATTATTTCTCATAATTTTCATCTGTATTTAATAAATTCAATCGTGTTGTTGTTCATTGAATGTTTGGTGGTAACTGTGAAAAAAATTTTTTTTTTTTTTTTCCGGCGAAGATATAGTTATAGTATTTTATAGTTTTTTCCGGCGAAGATATAGTTATAGTATTTTTTTCCGGCGAAGATATAGTTATAGTATTTTATAGTATTATTTTAAGTATTATAAAAAAAAGAAAAAAGAATTTATATATGAAATAATTCAAAAAATCCCGCGGAACACGATCACCGCACCGATTTATTACGGAATTTACCGAGCGTAACTATATCTTCGCCGGAAAAAAAAAAAAAAAAATTTTTTCACAGTTACCACCAAACATTCAATGAACAACAGCACGATTGAATTTATTAAATACAGATGAAAATTATGAGAAATAATCCATTCCCTGATGATGAGCTTCGCTTGAAAATATTTGGACCTTAATATGAAAAAAAAAAAAGAAAAAAAAGAAATAAATATGTTTTTTAAACATAATGTGCATTATTACGCCTTCAAAAAATTTATTATTACATTTTAATTAATGCTTCGAACTCACTATGAAATAATGACAAAAAAATCTTTATTCCAGTGTCCCTGAGCAGGACTTCATTATTTTATAGTATTATAAAGAAAAGAAAAAAGAATTTATATATGAAATAATTTTCAAAAAATCCGCGGAACACGATCACCGCACCGATTTATTACGGAATTTACCGAGCGTAACTATATCTTCGCCGGAAAAAAAAAAAAAAAAAATTTTTTCACAGTTACCACCAAACATTCAATGAACAACAACACGATTGAATTTATTAAATACAGATGAAAATTATGAGAAAATAATCCATTTCCTGATGATGAGCTTCGCTTGAAAATATTTGGACCCTTAATATGAAAAAAAAAAAAAGAAAAAAAGAAATAAATATGTTTTTTAAACATAAATGTGCATTATTACGCCTTCAAAAAATTTATTATTACATTTTAATTAATGCTTCGAACTCACTATGAAAATAATGACAAAAAAAATCTTCATAAATATATATATAAGTTTGTGAGTGTGTGTGTTTAATTTTGTTTTGTATCATTAGATTTGAGAAGGTATTGATTAACTGTATTCACCCATTTCTACTATTAAAATTCAATCAATTTGCTGAATAGAATGGGAAGGGGGCGTTTCTGTGGTCCCCACTGTCTTTAATTATTCTCCCAATCATCATCGGGGGTGGGGTGACATGTTTATTAACAGAAAGATCCTGCCCTCCTATATAACATTATGACATGGTTGACTTAAATGTTTTGACTTAGGAGATTGAAAGACACGTTTACAAGTGCACAACTATGATAGACATACATTAATGTGTCTATTAATATGATATCATAATTAGTGATGAAAATCAATAATTTTGTATTTATTGATATCATATTGAAGGTAATTTAATTAATTAGTATATTAATCTAGATTGCTGATATTTTCAAAAGTTTTATTTATTAGTATTTCTCAAAGGAATTGAGGAGATTAACGCAGATAGTTTTCTTTCATCTTTCTATTTGAAAATATTGACAGATATTTGATAAAATCAATAATTGGTTATATTTACCCAACCCCTCCACCACAGGATGTGACACAAGGTCAATTTTTGAGTGGGGTATGTAATTATCAATTCATATGCACTAACAGGATGTGACAAAAGGTAAATTTTTGAGTGGAGTTTAACAGGTTTGAATTCAGTTTTCCTTCTCCTAGACTGGTTGCCATACCAAGATTAAAGAGCCCAGTCTGCCCTATAATTTACCCATAGCTGGAGGGAGAATAGATAGGTTTATACCTTTCCCAAGGGTATTAGTGCTGTGTAAAAAGAAACCAGTCTTGAACTTGTCATGTCATGCCCATTTCCTACACCACAGATACCTCCTTTTTAAGAGGAGTAAAGCTGGTTTGAATTAAGGATTTTTGACCTAGACTGGTTGCCTAAATAACCCAGTCTGCTCTACTATTTGCCCATAGGGAGGGAGTGAAGAGAATGATTCCTGCCTTTCCAAAGGGTATTAGCATGAAATGAAATACAAGCAGTCTTGTTCAGGATTTGAACTCAGTTCATGGATTTTGTTATATTTACCCAGCCCCTCCAACACAGGCAGGATGTGAAATAAGCTCAATTTTTAAATGAAGTAAAACTGGTTTAAATTCATGTTTGTTTTTTTTTTTTCATCCTAAATTTGTTGTCTGACCCAGTCTGCCCTACTATTTACCCATAGCTAGGTAGAGAATAGATGGATTCATGCCTTTTCATTAATCCAAATAAATCTGATCTGGATTTAAGAAAACTGTATAGATTAACTGGATTTCCTGTCTCAGTTATTAGCAATTCATTGATGAACCTATGTCACTGTGAACTAAGTTCTGTCGCCTTACTAATGTTCTTTCTGTAAAGTGTTGCCATCTTAATCTTAACCAGATTCCTCAACATTACATAGATGACTCAGGAGATATTTTTTGAGAAAAAGAAAAGTGGGGGGGTATCCTTATATTCCATCAAATATGGTAGGTTGTATTTACCGCACCCGTAAACTAGAAAAAATTTATTTGACTCTTTGCCAAAATGAAGAAGTTTTTGGCTACTCCTCACGAATAAACATTGCGATGTCCAATGTCTCTTTGCACTTAGTTTTACATGACACACTTCAAAGACAGCTTTCAAATTCTTCTTCTTCTTCGTAGACTTTGTATAAAGTAAGACATTTTCTGTAGACCATTCCTTTTAATAACTCTGTGACTTTTTCTTTATTGTTTTAGTTTTTACCAACCAAAATTGAAAATATCCACAATCACAACTTGTCATTAGATAACTTATTGAATAAAAACAAACCTTTTATCTTTTATTGCAAATTCTGTCAGGTTCGATTTTATTTATTCATCTTTTTCTATGGCATATCAACCTTTAATGTTTTTTCTGATTTTATAATAATTATATCAATCATAATAGATATAACTATCATGCAATACTTTTAGACCTGGTGAATGTTGAATCTGTTTATATGGAAATTACTGATGCATTTAAATAATTGTTTAATTGTCTGTCTGTCAAAAAACGTCTTGTGTGATGTTTATTTTTCCTTCTTTTGTAATCTCTATAATTAATACACCCCCTTCTTTTCTACAGTAATTCGCTATACTTTCACTTTCACACCATTCATTTTTCTATAACAATATCTATTTATGTCTATATCTTCTTCTGCTATTTTCCCATATGTATATATACGCCTACATATACAAATACATATATATACATAGTATATATATATACACACATGCACATGCATATACATACATATATGCATATATATATATATATATAAGTAAGTAAAGTCGACGGGGCGGCCTAAAGTCGGTATCAGCCAGTCAGCGAGGGTGTCTATCCCCTTTTCAATAGCGCTAGACCAAGGAGATTGTTTTAGCATCTGAGGTGGGCGCCACACCTACCATCAGCTCCTTACTTTACCGCACAGATCCCTGTGCTACTCATACGCTGAGTTGGCGGGGACCGGTATCGAACCAGGAACCTTGTGGTTTCTAGCCGAACGCTCTACCGACTGAGCTAACCCGGCCCCTATTATTTAATGTTGAAATTTGATAGAAAAAATTTGCATGTATGGAGTTATAGTTTCACATATTCCTGTCCAATACTAATTATTTTTAAACAGATCAGTTTTACCCGTAGATCAGAACCTACAGAGAACCTGGGAGAAACAGCAATAAAGGGTTACTCTACACTCCCAGAACTGGAACTGCAATGCTGGGTGCAGTTATGTGTCATATCCAGGACACCCGGGGGGGGGATGTGAGGAGTGGGGGATACCATCTGTATATTCTAAGCTCCTACAACAGGGTTCAAATTCTGTCAGTATCTCTGTCATATTATTATAGTTACAAATTTCAATTTAGAGGCATGTAGTATAATACTTGTTGTCATAGAAAATAGACTCTGTGACCAGAGTTCAAAGCCTGGACGAGGTTGTGTGCATTACACTTAGTGCTAATACTCTTGGGAAAGGTATGCATGCAACTATTATCCCTCCAGCTATGGATAAATAGTAGGGGGAATTTGGCTCTATAACCTTTTTTAGGCAACCAGTGTAGGAGAAGGAAAACTCTGAATTCAAACCTGGTAAACTCCACTTAAGAAATTGACCATCTGTCACATCCTGCTTCATGCGGAGGTGGTGGTAATTGCATTCAGTACCAAATTTCCAGCGACTAGAAATGATTGTCTCCAGATTGGGTGAAGCCTAGATAAGATCTTGATTTCAAGAATTAAGAATTTGGACATGGTTCAGAAGAATGCAGAAATTTTATTAGTGACATGTATCCTCTTTGAAATATCCAGTAGCAAGTTGTTTGATGTGGTGAATGGCAGTTGGCCAATAACTAGAAGCAATAGTCTTGAGGGATAGGCAGCAAACTGTAAAACTTCTAATGTTTACAAGCATTAAGTTGGTTTCAAATGTACATTTGTTTATTGTTTTATTATATACAAATCTGGTCACCATCTAATCATGTATGAATTTACTGATTCAATTGATTGGCAGAAATGGAATTTAAGAAACTGAATACACACACACACAGTTAGGCTAGCAAAGACATGAAGTCAATGGCACTAACTGACAGTTTCTCATATATGTGATTTTCAAACCAGGTTTGGTTTGCAGATCACATTGGCAAGAAACTGTCAGTTACACAGCACCATTGATTTCATATCTTCACTCCCCTAACTTAAATATATATATGCTCTATCAATCACTCTTTATTTATAAATATAGCAAAATATATTATCAATACTAATATATATATATATATATATATATATATATATATATATATAAAACATGTTTGGTTAAACTCGAGTGACGATTCCTGTCGTATGAGTTTCTGTTCAACCCTTTCAAGGTGTCTGGCCATCTTTTTGGTGTCAGGGTGGAACTGGTGTAGTAATCCACCAAAGGTGTCTCTACGAGCGCTTTCAGCATGTCGATCCGCCATCTTCAGGTTGGAAATGATGGTATGTTTCGTGGTGTCTCGTTTTTAAGCAGTAACATAGGAATTGGTAGTAGGAGGTAGTAGGAATTGGTAGTAGTTCGAACAAACGATGCAGTAGAGATTTTGTGGGAGGGGGTCATGAGTTTGTGAGAAGAGGGGAATAGTGGGAGGAGGATATAGGCATTTGTGGACATGTTGACTTGTTTCGAATTTTATTTTGTTTAAGGTGTTTTTTTTGTTTTTTGGTTTGTATATATATATATATATATATAGAGAGAGAGAGAGAGAGGGGCACTTGTGGTGTAATGGATACCATCTTCGAAAATGGACAGCAATCTGTGTTTAAGGAAAAATGTGCCTATTACCTATGATGATAACTATTACATCACCCACCTCCAAAGATATATAAGCTATGTCTATTAATAATGGAGATTAGGTCTCTATTTGTCAGTAACCAAAACTATGTCACTGCTTTACCCAAAATTGTCATAACATAAAATAAATACATTCAAAATTTGAATGCCTATTATTTATATATATATAGTTTGGGTTATTTTAATATATATTAAAAGTTATCAGAACTAAATTTCCATTTCAAATTGTTTTATTTTTTTTACTCCTTTAATAAATTTGATGATTTTACTTACTTATGGTACAAACTCTCTGACATTGAATTTTTAACTCCCACCCCCAAGGTAATATTTTTCTAACTTTTCCAGTGCCCAGAGTGCTTCTTTTTTTTTTTTTTTTTTTTTTTTGCTATTATATATGATATATATAATCATTAGCAACTTGAGGGTTAGGGCTTTCTTGGGTTTGGCTTGAAGAGTTATTCTCTTAAATCTTGAAGTAATAAATTCTTTTCTCCTTGACTTTGGACTCAACATCATCGTGACTTGGACCAACATAAATAATCATTTTAACTTTTGCATCTTTGTTTTATTTTCATGCCTTAATATGTTCATTTAGAAAAAAATTGTGTTCATAATAATGTTAAATGAAGAAAAAGCAAGTTAGATACCATGAGTTGTAAATCATAATTAAATTGTATATTAAAATTAGTGAATGTCAGAGATGCTGATAGGTATGCACCCTGGATCCCTGATGCACAAAAATCTAAAAGGATGCAGTAAAATCATATCCATGCATCCCAATGTTTTTCTTTTTTCTTCCCTCACTATTTCAAGCTAACCATAAATACATTTCAATAGTTTCTTAGAAATGAATTACACAGGATAGGTTACAAGGTAAGAGTTAGATGGCTTTAGTTAGGACCCATCAAATTTCCCAGGGACTTATTCAAAGCAAATATGTGCATCCCAGAACGCACTAAATCAAAAAGCTATCAGCATCACTGGAATGTTGGGGATAAGTTTTTCTCATTCTAACTGTCTGAACTTATATGAAATGAAGTGGAATACTATTTTGCATTAATATCAATAGTAAATATTTATTTATATTTTGTCTCTTCATGAAAAAAAAAAAATGAAATAACATCTTGTCACCTGATGATGAACAGAAAATATAAAAGCTGAAACATTTGAAAACAAGGTCAGGAATAAAAGTCTTGGAGAAAGAAATAAGGAAACAAATAACAGAGCATAAAAATCAATTTATTGATTTATTGGAGAAATCAGTCTTACACACACACACACACACACACACACACATATAACTATGTGCTTCACTTTGGTCCAAATTAGATCAAATGTGCTCTCTACTATTATTCATGTTACAACAACATGCACAAATACATACACACACACATCTTCTGGAATGTATCCAGACATTTTGAATATCTTGAGAACTGGTTGCATGGCTCTGATGCAATTTGGCAACCAATTATATAGGACATGACTGAGCATGCATGAACAGATACTCTCCTGTGAGGTTATTCAATCATCACTGAGACATTATTGATTTAGTTTGCATTCTGTATGGTTGTTTTGAGATAAGCTTTTGTATATTATTTTATACACATACACACACACACACATGAAAACACAAATATTCAGATCTAATTATTTATTCATAAATAAAAGCATCTTCTGAATATTTGTTTTTTTTTCTGTTTTTAATAACTTACATATAGAGACACACGTGTGTGTGTGTGTGTGTGTGTGTGTGTGTGAGAGAGAGAGAGAGAATTTGTGTCCATGCCTTCAATGCTAGGTTACATGTTTTTTGACTAAAATATGCTTCGTCCATACACAGTACACATTCTTCTCTAAATTTTACATAGTTTGTACTTCTCAGCCAGTAAAAATTTCATGACAGACATTTGTTCAAGCCTGGAGCACTTTGTTTGATTTGCTGCCATTTTGAATAGCCTCAAAACAAATATTTTCCTGTGAGATTAAAATAATTTCTGCTATAAAACAATTCCAAAACATGCAGAGTTTACATTTATGGAAAAAATTCTGGGGGAAAAAAAAATTTACTTTAAAAAAAAAAATTCCCATATTTATGAATGACCCTCATATGTTAACTTTAACTCTTAACATCCTGTTGAGTCCAGAGCCCCATTCCTATAAGGATTTATTAATAAATGGATAAAAGTGACCTTTTCATTTAAAGTTACCTGATATTTCCTGTAAATCAGACTTCTAAATATGTTTAATATTAAATTTAAACAAAGGCTATCATTTCGGACAGATTTGGAAAACAAATGCGACTTCTGGACAGGTGGAATGAGGTGGTATAGGATGTTAAGAGTTTTAAGATATGCAAGAATGAAAATGATTTGTCTCTCAGCAGTTTAACCTTAGAATACACACAGGGTCTACACTCTGCCTTGGCTAGTTTATGAATGAACAATAATTGTTGTTTATATAAAAAAAAATTCATTTTGCTTTTCACCCCCCCCCCAAAAAAAAATCCCTTTATTTATTGAATGACCTTTGTACTATTGTCCTTGGGGAAAGGCATGAATCTAATTCTTCCTGTGATTTGTTTAGTTATCCTGACTATTTTCATATTAAGCAAAGTTTAACAGGTTTGAATTCAGTTTTCTTTCTCCTAACCAAGGTTAAAGAGTTCAATCTGAAGGAGAGTAGGATTCATACCTTTCCCAACGGTATTAGTGCTAAGTGAAAATACAATTTCCATGCCCAGGATTTGAACTTGAGGCGATGAGTCCATTTCCCATATGTTTAACCATTACACCACACGCTTCCATCACATGTCAGAGAATGAGTATGTGGACAAACCTTGTTACCATGGCTACATATATTTGTTGCTCCTTTCTTGTCATATGAAAACCAGTCAAATATTCCCTCCTTGAATATAAGAAACAAAATTATTGTTTGGTAATTGACCATCCACTCATGAGCGACATTAGATAGGGAAAAATAATGTTCTTCTATCCTGATAATTTTTTTTTTTCATTGATAGAAAATGAATTAAAAGAAAAGTGTCAAAGTTTTTTATTATATTCTCTCTCTCTCTCTCTCCCTCTCTCTCTCTCTCTCTCTCTCTCTCTCTCTCTCTCTCTAATTTCTTTTCAATATTTTTCTTTATCTCTCTCTCTCATTTTCTCTAATTTCTTTTCAATATTTTTCTTTATCTCTCTCTCTCTCTCTCTTTCTCTCTTATTCTCTCTTTCTTTCTCTTATTCTTTCTTTCTTTCTTTCTATTTTTTTCACTTTTTCTTTCTTTCATTCATCTTCTTTCTTTCTTTCTTTTCAGTATTTCTCTTTTTCTTTTTTTCTCTTTTTCTTTTTTTTCTTTCTTTCTTTCTGTCACATTCTCTTTCTTTCACTTTCTCTATTTTCTTTTCAGTATTTCTCTTTCTCTCTCTCTCTCTTTTTTCTTTCTCTCAACCAAATTTTATCTTTTCAGTATTTCTCTTTTTCTTTTTAGTATTTCTCTTTTTCTTTCTTTCTGTCACATTCTCTTTCTTTCTTTCAGTCACTTTCTCTTTCAGTCACTTTCTCTTTCTCTTTCTTTCACTTTCTCTTTCTTTCACTTTCTCTTTCTTTCACTTTCTCTTTCTTTCACTTTTCTTCTTCACTTTCTCTTTCTTTCACTTTCTCTATTTTCTTTTCAGTATTTCTCTTTCTCTCTCTCTTTTTTTCTTTCTCTCAACCAAATTTTATATTTTCAGTATTTCTCTTTCTTTCTCTTATTCTTTCTTTTTTTTTTCTTTCTCCTTTTTTCACATCCTCTACCAGTTCCTGTTGATCTTCTTAGAGATTAGATCATTCCATCTCGATATTTATTTATTTCTTCATCAACATCCTATTACTTGTGTATTGAGTAGTTCTTATATTGGAGAGAGAGATATGTCACTATACCTTTCTTAAGAATATTAACATTATGTACCAAGGCCATCCTTGTAGAAGAACAGTAGTGTTACTATAGCAATAACTTTGGAGTGAATCTTGTAAGTATTCACACTAGTAAAAAAAAAAAGAAGTAAAACCAGTGGAGTAACCTATTGTCAGTATCAGCCGAATAGCAAAAGAGTCTATTCTGTTTTCGCTAGCACTAGACCAAGGTGACTTTTTTGCTGAGGTGGAGCTTTACACTTACCATCAGCTCCCAGGTGCTTTACTACACAGATCAGTTTACCCAAGCTGTGCAACTCATGCATAGAGTTAGCAAAGGCCAGTATCGAACCCAGAACCCTGTGATTCCTTAGTGAATGCTCTTTAACAAGTTTCAATTCAGAGTTTTCCTTTTCCTAGACTTGTTACCATATTTACTCATAGCTGGAGGGAGAATAGTTGGATGCATACCTTTCTTAAAAATATTAGCGTTATTTGCCAAAGCCATCCTTGTAGAAGAATCATAGTGTTACTTTGGAGTGATTCCTCAGTGAATGTTCTACCTACTGAGCTAAGCAACCCACACTAGATGAGGTAAATTACGACTATAAATAACATTGTAGTTAATTTGTACAGTGGAAAATGAAATGAATGAGAGTATAAGACCATAAGATTACTGGTGGGTTTTTTTTTTCCATTCCTAAAAAAAGAAAAAAAGTGAGAAAAGCTAAATCATGAATTACTTGGAATGCTATGGTAAAAAAGAAGAAAAAAAAGAATGAGATTATCACTTGGAAAACAGAAGATTGCTTTATATTGAATTAGAATGGAACACATTATCAGCAATGCCTGGACCAGAACAATCAGCAATTCGTGCACATGCAATATCTGGGGGCGAATCCACATGGCATAGTGGCTAACGTGTTGGACTGTGACATTGTAGTAAGTAAGTTCAAACTCTAGTCGTGCTATTATGTTCGGTTTCAGACTAATACACTTGAGAAAGGTATGAACCCCCTCATCCTGCAAGGATGGCTTTAGCATTAAATAAACCATGGAGGTTGATATGCCATTAAACAAAGAAACCAAACCAGACCAAACCAAATAGTCTATGATTACCTTCTTAAACATGATTATATAACCTAAAAATATCTTAACAAACAGTGTATTTATAATAAATCAAGGTGTGTATACATTTTTTACACTCCCTATATGTGTGTGTGTGTGTATATATATATATATATATATATATATATACACACACACACATATAGGGAGTGTAAAAAAATATATATATAGGGGGGTGTTTGTATAACAGTTATCGTATATAATGGAATCAAGTTCAAATCCTGTATGAGACTATATATATTAGTGTTATCATATAATTATATATAGTACACACACACACACACACATACATATATAGACCCATGGATATATATATATTTTTTTTAAATGGCATATCAACCCATATGGTCTATTTTATGTCTAAAAGTTAGGAAATCATATACATTATATGTTCATATTTACATTTTGTGTACTATATATATATATATATATATATATATATATATATATATATATATATATATATATATATATATATATATATATATATATATAGTGTGTATATATATATATATATATAGTGTGTATATATATATATATATATATATATATATATATATATATATATATATATATAGTGTGTATATATATATATATATATATATATATATATATATATAGTGTATATATATATATATATATATAGTGTGTATATATATATATATATTAGTGTGTATATATATATATATATATATATATATATATATATATATATATATTATATCTGGCAGGTTTTCTTCCTGGAGGCTTATTCACCAATGAGAAGAAATATGAATGTTTCTCTTTCAGGATAACCTTCCGGGTTGGGTGATAGGAAAAAAACAACTCGACTAAATCAGTTATAATAACTTCCTCGCCTAACATCATTGTCAATATTGTGCATCTCTATTTAAACATGACTTGGATCAACAGAAAAATACAAAAACTATAACCTGTGGTTTAAAGGCTGACATTTTTAGTTGCAGTAAATAAACCTGATCACAGTTCATTTTTATTTTTCTCTTTTTTTTTTTTTTTTTTTTTTTTTTTCATGTTTTGGTCCAAGTGGAAGTGCATTGTTTTTTCTGCTTCAAAAAGTCTAGTTGAAAAGCCAAACACATACACACACACATACGTCTGTGTGTATCTGTATGTATGTATGTATGTATGTGTGTTTGTCTGTCTGTGTGTCTGTTAACAATGCTCTTCAAATACAATTCCTGGCATTCGTTTCTATTGAACGCCTTTTATATTTACGCTTCTTTTAACTACGTTTGCCTCATAGAAGCAGATTGCTTAGTTTGATGAGAACTCATTGAAGTCGAGTATAATAAGCCAGTTGTATAAAGAAAATGAGCAAGCAAGAGATTGGGGGAGGGGCAAAGATTTTTTTTTAAAAACACATTCTCACACATACATGGATATAATATATTCACATCATTCTATCAATCTATCTAGATGTACACAGACACACAAATACATACACATGCATATAGCTCTCTTCTTTGGTCTTTTTTTAATAGTTTTTTGCACAGACCTTGTGTGTAAACAATGTCTGTGTGAAGAGAATGGACGTGTATTGTAGATGTGACTAGGCTAGTGTGCTTGGAAAAATTGTGATTCATACATTTATTTCATGCAATTTAGAAAACATGCACCCATTCCTGCAAGTCAGAAATTTAGGGTGAAGAATTATCAAAATATTTTTCAATATTTCTCTGAAAGAATTCCACCATTGTCTGTGTAGGATGTCTGTGTGTCACTTCTACAGTTTA
The DNA here is from genome assembly GCA_023376005.1 of Doryteuthis pealeii. Taxonomy (NCBI): domain Eukaryota; kingdom Metazoa; phylum Mollusca; class Cephalopoda; order Myopsida; family Loliginidae; genus Doryteuthis; species Doryteuthis pealeii. Next base: position 106,950,992 of record CM042154.1, read on the forward strand.
AACTGGTACTTCAATAACAAAAACCTTGGACTCTGAGAGAGAGAGAGAGAGGTGGGGGTAGAAAATATATTATTTATGACTAGTTGTTTATGTCACAGATAGGATTTGTCAAACAAATGTCTAAATTTTTATTCAATCAAATGAGCACACATATCTAGTGACACAGCTAATATAAAAGCATACATCTGTTCTATACATATATAAAGGGCAGTTTTTGTGTATGTATGTCCGGAGGAAACTGAAAATAAAACAATTAACAACAAAGTAAATATATATACACATTCACTATCACTAGATCTTGCTTTTTGTGCAAAAATAATGAAGATTTGATTTATATTTGTAAAGATAATTAAAAAGGAAATTTAGATAACAGCATGGAATTTTTTTTTTTTGCATTTAATATTTTAAATAGTAGACATTAATTTTTCTTTTCGTAGGGATTTTAATGAGGCATCCTGTGAGGATTCAACTCATAATTCAACAATAATGGATGTACGAAACTACTTATTTTTAACCCCCAACCTTTACCCAGGTGACGCTGGATAGTTGCTTTTAGTATGAAATAATGGAGACACCTGTAGTATAATGGTTATCATCATAGGAAATGGACACAGTGACCTTGTTCAAATCCTGGACCAAACTGGTTGCATTTCACCTTGTGCTTATATCCTTGTGAAGGATATGTATCCACCTATATCCCCCCTCCAGTTATGGGTAAATACTAGGGCAGACTGGGCTCTTTAACCTTGTTTAGGCAACTGGTCTAGGAAACAGAAAGCTCTGAATTCAAACCTGTTAAACTCTGCTTAAATATTGGCCTTGTGTCAAATCCTACTCGTGCTGAGGTGTTGGTAAATATATACATATGAAGTAAACAGATGCTAAAATTTCCATAGAACAGTTAACAAATATAACAAGGATTCAAAATAACACCAAATCACAGGTGGAATGAGCATTGGGGTAATCAGGCTGTGCCCGAGGACTCATAGTACAGTGAGGCCCAAATAGCAATATCTGACATTTGGAGTGGCCTCAAATGAATCAGTGTGTTATAACTAAAATTTTTTAATACTATAAAACTCTGCCATTCTCTCTTGATATGTTCATGATGATATGAATTTTCACTATAGAAATGCATTGCCAATGATTTTCACTATAGAAATGCATTGCCAATGATTTTTCACTATAGAAATGCATTGCCAGTGATTTTTTCACTATAGAAATGCATTGCCAGTGATTTTTCACTATAGAAATGCATTGCCAGTGATTTTTCACTATAGAAATGCATTGCCAGTGATTTTTCACTATAGAATGCATTGCCAGTGATTTTTTCACTATAGAAATGCATTGCCAGTGATTTTTCACTATAGAAATGCATTGCCAGTGATTTTCACTATTGCCAGTGATTTCACTATAGAAATGCATAAAAATCAGGAAGAAGGAGATTGTTCATGGTCAGGAATTCAGGCAAGCATTACTGATAGAATATTATTTGAGCAATGATTTATATTTGTCACTTATATATTTTTCTGTTCATTTAGTTAGTATTTTTTTAAAGATTTTTCTTTTTATTCATTTTGGCTTTAATTCAACTGAGATATTTTCTAATTCTGAAGCAAATTGCAGTGCTTGAAGCTTTTAGATATTTTTTTTTCATGGTTTCATTTTCCAAACATCATAAAGAAATACTAATAAACAGCAACCATTTTCCATTTCACTATTGATATGTTCTATCATATAAATGAAATCTTTTATTTTATTCATCTATTTTCAACTTTTCATGATTCTATTATAGCTATGTCAGTTAGTATAATAAGCCTTACTTCCTATTTATACAAACACACATTGAATTACCAACCATGTTATAACATGAATCAATAAAACTAGCAAACCTATGTGTCCTCCATTGGATGCAAGTATTCAAGTTTGAAATATTATATCAAATTAGAAAGACTAACAAAATTAAATAAGAATGCCAATAAAAAGATAACACTTATTTTTATTTCATTTGATCTCTGTATAAAATTATGGATAGAATTGCTTTTAATACATTTGAGAATAAAATGATAATATTAGAAATCAATAATACCCAGTAATTATTTATAAAAATCTATTCTTTAAGATCAATATGCAAATTAGCCTTCCCATTCACACTGTAAATCACTATTTGGTTGTATATATGAATACAATTGCATGTTATTAGTATGTAGATAAGACCAACAATATTAATGATATAGAACATTTTTCTTCATAATTAATGCTTAAATAAAAATAGTCATGGAGACTATGATGTAAACTAAGAGAATTTTGATGTTGGTAGTGAACACATACCCTCTATCTCTATCATCATCATCATCATCATTTGGTCATTCTTGCATCACAGCTATTCATGACTCTCTTTTGCCAAGCATCCCTATTGATCATTGCCCCTGGGAGGTCTGCGGTACAGCATCCAGAATCTGCACAGAGCTAATTGATGTAGGTTTTTGCTTATCAGCCTACACTGAGAACATCGCCTATGTGTTTATCCTTGCTTTTCCAGCAATGTCTCATTCGTCTTACTTGGGTGATTTGTCTGATAGAGGGCAAGTGCACATACAGCTATTTTTTTGTGTGGTGCTGCTTCCAAGTTTTGTTCCAGACAGCATGCAACATCCTTTTTGTAGCTTCCATCTAGCTTTTTTTCCAAGTGCTTCATTATAGTCCAAGTAGTGTAGCCATACAGTTGCACTGATATGGCTACAGCTTCGAAGAAGTTTTGCTTTATCTTATCAGTGAGATTCTATATGATCATAGCATGCCAATGGCTAGTATGGCTTTTACCATGGTTGGCACTAAATTTTTACCATAGGTGGCAAATTTGGTAAAAATATATATATTTGCTTGTACTAATTCAGGAATTAGATTAATAATATTGTACTGTGATGTATGTTTTCTTTTATGAAGTCTGGGAGAGGGGAGCAAATTGGTCATAAACCAGGATCAAGAAAAGTATATGCTATGCCACTGGTGTATAGTGGTCCATATCATTCCTATGCGTATATATTAATATCACTTTCTGTAGATGAAATATTACAATCTAGGTATGTGAACTGTTCTAGTTATAGAATATATTGATAGGTCAACAAAATTAACCTTCTGAAATAGGTATACAGCTTTTTAAAATTAAATCACCATAAAATTATTACTTATTTATACATGTAGATGTATAGACTGTAATGTTCTCTTTAAAAAAAAAACTTAACAGCATAAGTATCATTGATAAAAAATAATGATAATTTATCAATGATTCTTCAAAATCTCAAATTCTGTTCTCCAAGTTTACAGTGATGTTATTCTTAATAGTGAAACTGTTATGAATGAAAAACTCATTCACATATTGCCTCTGTATTGTAGTGTGTATTTTTTTGTATTTATGTTGTGGTAATTTAGAATTTGGCTTTTAAAAGAATTAAGAAAAATAAAAGATATTCAAGTTGAATGGTGTATAATTGCAGTGAATATTGTTTGATATTTCTAAGATTGAATTACTTTGTTATCTTATCATGATTCATAATGTTTCACTGGAATTGGAACCAGAGGTTTTGAATTACTTTGAAAAAGGTCGGCCAAACAGTTTGTTTAGAGAACAATCAATTTGGAAGCATATTTTCTCTCACACTTTCAAGAAGACTACGTGAAATTATTCCCAGCATAATTTGTGAATTTCTTAAAAAAAAAAAAAAAAAAAAGGGGTGAAAAAAATCCTGGATGATTATTTAACTCCATTTTTGGTTTCTATTGAAATTTCAAAATTTAAGTATGGTAAGGCAAAAGAATAATTCTTTCTTTTAAAAATATGAAATAACAATGATGTTAACACAGAAAAAAAAGCTTATCATTTTTTATTTCGTTTAAAATTATAATGATGATTTAAAAAAAAAAAATGTTGAGTGACTAATTCATTGACTATAGTGTATTTTTCTTGAAAATTATCTTTAAAAAATCATCTGACAAAACATCACGTATTGAAACTTGTTACTTCTGTTTTTATAAATATGATTTTACAGTCAATTGTTGTTGAAGTGTGTTTTTGATGAAAAAACTTTTCCCATTTCTTAAGGAATTTTTATTCTGAAAATTTTCAAAATACAGTTTTCTATTTATCTGTTACAATTCAAGGATATATATATATATATATATATATATATATATATATATACATACTTTGCTAATTTTTTTCAGAAAGATATCAAATTGTTACCCTTTTTTTTTTGTTGCACAAGTTATAAAGAAGAAAAAAAACTTTTCCCATTTCTTAATTTTTATTCTGAAATTGTTCAAAATACACTTTGTTCTTTATCAGTATTAATAATTCAAGTATATATCTATCTATATGTATAAAAAAAAATATATAAACGTCTGAATTTTAAGTTTTAAAAGATAACAACTATATATATATATATATATCCATATATATTGTTGTTATCATTTCAAACTTAAAATTCAGACTTAGCATATTTTTTTAAAGAAAGTTATCAAATTCTTACATTTTTTTTTGTTACATATATAAAGAAAAAGAAACCCAATAATTTTGTTTTTACAGATATTTTTCCTTATGTGTGTGTATGTATATATATATATATATATATATATATATAATGTTTTCATTTCTGAGTATTTCTCCTGTGAAATGAAGAACGTTTCTATTCTTCATTCCCATTAATACTACCAACTGTTATTTCATCTTGACTGAATGATATCCACTGCCATTACTGACATGCATTTTGTTTCTTTTCTTGCATTTTTGCAGCCCTCAGATGACGAGCCAGCTGACAGTGACAGCAGCATACATACGATGACGTCTGAATCACAATTATCTTACGGCAAGCAAAGTGGTGCTATCAGGAAAGCGGGGTGAGTGAAATGCACTTAGTTGATTTTTATTTTCACTTTCACTTTCATTTTTAAATCCATGAACTGAGTAATTGTGATGGAAGAAATTATACTTCTTCTTCCTTTTGTTTAATTACCATATTTGAAGATGGTGTGTAAGTAATATTTCCATTTCATCCGAGGATGTTCAGAATCAAATTTCTGTCTTTTGTGATGATAACCCTGCCAACTGCACAGACACCCTTGACTCTCTCTCCCTTGCCATCCTTCCCTATCATTTATCATTCTTGGCAAGTCCTTTAGACAGAATCGAGTGTCTGCACAGAGCTGATGAATGGGTAATTCCATGTCAAATCATCCAGGCCATGTCAACCGCCCATTTCAATTTTTCTGAAATTTTTTCCAAGTATGGAATATGATAAAGTTAGACAATCCACAAAATTTGAGCTTCCAATTCTAAGAATTGGCAGAGTTATTTTGATTTTTAGCTCTCCAAATTTGGGGGGGGGGCACAAAAAATGGCAACTTTTTGTAACCTATTTTTGTCTGAAAAATGAGTTCTAGAACTTCCCTACTCTTAAAAATTGGTTTATAAAAGCATTTTAGCCCACAGAATCCAAGAATGCTATCAAAAAATCTTAAAGTCAACCAATTTTAAGTTATTGATGATTTCTGATTTTTTCATAGCAAGATTAATATCCTGATGTGGCACTGCATCTACGACAACATTTCTATTATTATTTCACATATATTGAACATTATTTGTACCAAATGCGCAGAACTTGGAAGCTCAAATTTTGGGGATTGTCTAACATTAACATATTATTTTTTATATAGTTATTCAATTTTCAAAAAATTGAAGGGGTTAGGGGACAATTTTACTTTTTTCTGGATGATTTGACATCAAATTACTCGAATGTAAGTTTTTCCTGGTTAGACAATACAGGTGTGTCCATGTGTAGGAGTCCATCGGAGGATGTTGCTTATGAATTTGTTCTTACTTCTCCAGCAGAGCCCAGCAGTTAGTAATCAATCTGACATTCTTATTTAGAAAAATGATCAGCAATGTCCAGTCTGTGGAAGGGGTGGCTGCTCTCAATTGCTTAAAGAGACATCTTCAGTTACATTGGTAATACAACTTTTGTAATGTGGGTAGTGAAGAAAAGATAAAAAGGGGGTGGGCAGAGAAAAAGAAAGACCCTCATTTGCCCAAGCCAAGGTTCCTGGTTCAATACTGGCCCTCACCAACTCAGCGTATGAGTAGCACAGGGATCTGTGCAATAAACGAGCTGATGGTAGATGTGGCATTCCACCTCAGATGCTTAAATAATCTCCTTGGTCTTTGTGCTAGTGAAAAGGGGATAGACTCCCTCACTGTCTTGCTGACACCAACTTTAGACCACCCTGACAACTTTACTTATCCACTGCCATTTCTTTTCATGCCTGTATAAATGGTGACTTTTTTTTCTTTTAAGTTATTGTTTTGCTAAATGTATATCCTAACAGCCATCAAGTACAAAATGTTTACATGAGTTTACCGATGCAAACCTGTATCAAAAAATTCTGGGAATATCGGTCAGTAAAGAAAATCATGCTGACAGTCTTCTGGGTCGTGAAAGGACCCATCACTATTGATTTCCTTGAAAATGGTGCAACTGTAAACAGTGCTTTCTCTTGCCAACTCCTTAGGCAAAATTCAGCTTATATATTGAATTATTCTCATATATATATATATATATATATATATATATATATATGTTTGTGTGTGTGTATGTATAATTGAAAATAGAGGAAAATGTAGATAAAACACAAAACCACAAAATTCAAATGATATTTTGCCTCAGTATGTTATGAAGTTTTGTCAAATTTATTTTGAAGACAACTGAGATCTACTGTCTACTTTATATATATATATATATATATATATAGGGGCCGGGTTAGCTCAGTCGGTAGAGCGTTTGGCTAGAGACCACAAGGTTCCTAGTTCGATACCGGTCCTCGTCAACTCAGCGTATGAGTAGCACAGGGATCTGTGTGGTAAAGTAAGGAGCTGATGGTAGGTGTGGCGCTCCACCTCAGATGCTAAAAACAATCTCCTTGGTCTAGCGCTATTGAAAAGGGGATAGACTCCCTCGCTGATTGGCTGATACCGACTTCAGGCCACCCCGTCGTCTTTACTTACTTATATATATATATATAGTGTGTGTGTGTGTGTGTGTGTGTGTGTGTGTGTGATGTTTGGAGGTACATGGTGTAATTGTTATTGTCATAGGAAATGGAAACAATAACCTGAGTTCAAATCCTGGACAATGCTGTTTGCATTGCACTTAGCACCAATACCCTTGGGAAAAGTATGCATCCAACTATTCTCCCACCAGTTATGGGTAAATAGTAAGGCAAACTGGGCACTTTAATGTTTCTTAGGCAACAAGTATGTGAAAAAGAAAATTCTGAACCTGTTAAACTTCTCTTAAGAAATTGACCTTGTGTCACATCCTATTCATGCGGAGAGGTTGGTAAATATATATCTAAACACAAGATGCAGCATTCTCCCTTTTTGTTACAGTTGGTTGAGCTTAGAACATTTCATGTAAACACGTTCAGAATTTTAATAAAAAGTAGAATGAAATAAAGTTTTTTAAATCATCTAAGATTATCATGGTTTTCTTTGATGAAAATATTTTCTTTTAATTAATTAATTAGGAGACAGAAAACTCTGAATTCAAACTTGTCACATCCTACTCATGCAGAGAGATTGGTATATATATATATATATATTATATATAGTGCATGTGTATGTACAACAGTGTGATAAAAAATTAATTAATATTTTAATATCTACCACATCTATTCGTTGATGCTACAAAAGATTTATGGAAATTTGAACCAATTGATCTGTGAGTTCATCTGTCAACTTACCCATTATCTATTGTTTCAGTCGCATAAACATCTTTCTAAATAAACAACTTCATGTTCTATCAATTAACTTATCAAACTGATCATTACCAACATCACTCAACTGCCAACAATTTATACATTTATGAATTAAAGTGGCAAGAGGTTAAAGTACCAGGGAGAGTAATCTTTATTCATTTATATATATATATATATATATATATATATATAGCCATCCACAGACACTGTGTTTTGATGTATCACATCTCTTCAATGTGGCTAGACATTTGCAGGCTACCTCCAGGTGGGATGGAAATGTGATTGATTCGTCATCAATCAGGCTCTTTAACCACACGGCTATTGTCACCTACAAACTGGGAGGGGATTTTAACTGATACACGCATCTGTATATATGTAAAAGCCACAAGAGAGTGTTCCATCTATTTTATAAGAGAGTATTGCCTTTTTAAGCTTTTTATATATATATATTGTCAGGGTGGCCTAAAATTGATCTCAGCCAGACAGCAAGGGATTCTATCCCCTTTTCACTAGTGCTAGACCAAATGTTTATATATATATATATATATATATGTTAAAAATTACCTAAATGGCTTTTATTCCACTAGTTATACACACACACACACACACACACATATATATTTATAATGCATCTATATATATATATATATATATATATCGAACAAGAGAAAAGTAAATGTTTTATAATGTAAATACCCACTAAGTCATTTGTATTTTGTTTTTGTTATATCTCAAATTAAAAGAAATAGAAAAAAAACTTTGCAGACCTTTCCATTATATATATATATATATATATATATATATATATATAGCTTAAAAATCACCTAATCAGCTTTATCTCCACTGATTCTAATAGTGGCCTTTATCTATGGTTCAGATCTCAGATACAAGATTAGCAAAAGTCAGTAAATCCTTAAAGGAAAACTTTTATCTTCAATGACAACAGACATAGACTCTGACTACATGGCAAATCTCATGTGATCTTACAAAGAAGCATTAAAAATAAACACCTTTACTGCTTCATAGTGATAGATTCACTCTACTCAGTGCTTTCCCTCCTTCATCCTATAGTCATTCACCTGCTTAATTAAATAACTATTGTGTACCTCCATGCCTCGACTTCAATAGACCAACCATAGAGCGTGTGTCAGAATTCAGTGGGGGTAGCCAACTGAGCTGCCTGAACGCCCCCAGGAATCCAGTTTTCTTCTAACAGGACAGACTGTGCAATCCCTGCATAAAGTTAACGTTTGTTCCTCTCCATTATAGGCTGCTGTTGACTTACCATCGTTTTTCTTTATTGGGGTATTTTTCTTGTTAATAGGACAGGTTTGATATCTTCTTTGATCCAACTGTTCTGCACATTTAGAGAATTTCTAACATCAGACGCTAAAGAAAATCGCTATTATAGATTATTGTGCATCTGCGGGGGTGGTGTATACAAAGGAGGGCAGCTGCCCTCACTGGCTTTATGGCATAGGTTAGACAGCTGTGTGCCCTCTATGAAATAGGTGTAAATTTTGAAAACGTTATCTTATTCTTGTTTTCCACATGAATTATTATCTAATGTGTTTTAGTGAACTACATATAACATTAAATTTATCTAGTGGTGAGGTTCCAGTTCTGGAGCTATGGGGAGTGTGGAGTACCCCTTCATTGCCTTTACTCCCAGCTTCTCTGGCCAGGAGTTATAGTACATGTTAGGGTACTCTCTATGGGTTAAATAGATTTTAAAAAATGAGTTTAAAAACTCTGAATACCCATCAAGAATGAATAAAACATGAATGTCTTTGGCATATTGCATAATCATTTGTGTGACTTTCAAATCACAAACAGAAGGAAGCAATGCATATATCAGTGGACCAACTACTATGATATTACCAACCACAGTGGATATATTTCATGGCTTCAACTGGTGTATGTATATATATACATACATACATATATATATATATATATATATATATATAATATAAAGTTAAGGTAGTGTGGACATGTAGTCAACAGTGCCTGGTTACTGACAGTTCCTCACTTATGTAACCTTCATATATGTATGTATGTGTGTGTATGTGTATATATATATATATATATATATATATGTATGTTGTATATTTTGGCAGCAGGTTATTTTGTAGGCAGGTGTTATTGAACAACATGAAACATTTCTTTTTCATTATTTGGATTTGGATTTTTTCCAGTCTTCTGGTGATTTTTTGGGTGTTAGGATCCAGTTGGAATAGATAGTATGGGAAGAATCCTATTCCAACTGGATCCTAACACTCGAAAAATCGCCAGAAGACTCAAAAAAATACAAATCCAAATAATGAAAAAGAAATGTTCCATGTTGTTCAATAACACCTGCCTACAATATATATATATATATATATATATGTCTGGTTAGTCTATAAACTACTATTTATTTATTTTCCATTTGTCAACTTCCCCCCACCATTATAAAAAAAAGTTCCCTCTCTTATGCGATAAATACCTTAATACAGTTGTAGAATGAATTGACTGTAACGCTTTAACAACAAAATGTGTTACAACATAAATGATATATATAATAACTACCTTAAAATCCAGCCTGTTGTGCTGCACTTAAGCAAGCTTTTGAGGAAGGTTCTTAATCAAACCGACACCCAACAATTAAACTTCATGTATTGTGTACGTATTGAATTTTATAAAATTTGAACAATATTTTGTTATTGCACAACAATTATTTGTCATTGCACAAAAATTATTCGTCACAGAAAATGACGTAAAAAATCGCCAAAAACAATCACAGTATTTAAATCATATGAATTGAACATTTCAGAATTGCTTATTCTGATTCAACAACCCTTGCAATTATTTGTTTGAATTTTGGGGATGTATATTTTGATTTTTCATACTGTTATCCTCATCTTTATTGTGATATATAAAAATACAACATTTCAGCTATTGTAGCCTCCAGACCTGCTCCAATCAATCGGCTCGTCATGTCAAGCACTAGCACCTATATGATTACCCCAACCCTACTGTCTTTATGGCAAGCCCCAACCCTTTTTATCATATATGTGCTAGAAGGCAGTGGCTGAAGGAATTCATGTGCTGGGAATGACATTAAACTATCTGATGGTGAGGTTCCAGTTATGGGGAATGTGGAGCACCACTTCATCACCATTGCTCCCTGGTCCGCTGTGACCCGGAGTAGTAGTACCTGTTAGGGTCCCATCTATGGGTTAAATAGTAATATGTGTTCAGTAAAAAAAATTGAGTATCCATTAAGAATGAATTTATTTCAAAACTTTGTTGGCATTAAATGACCCACTGAGGTTGATACACCATAAAAAAACCCACAAAAACAATAATTGAAAGAGTTAGATTAAATTGTTTTTTTGTTTTTTGTTTTTTTAGTTAATTTCTTTGAAAATTAAAACAAACTGCTTAGTCCTGGATTTGAACCTGGCCCTAGTAATCATTGGGAGAATAGTTCACTGTAGACAAGAAGATTTTCATCAGTGAAACCATCTCAGAATTAATTTTGGATAATACAATCATCAAAGATTTTATTTCTGTAGAATATTTTTTTAAAAAGCGAGACATAATCTTAAAACAAAATGTTTACAATATTTAAATTATTTAACTTGTCACATATGTCAAGTTGGTTTTGTCTATTTCCTGTGTTGAAAACTTTAAACTTAAAACAAAATATAAATAAGATAATTGAAATGTAGTGTGCAGGTGTTTATTTCAGAATTCTACCTCAGAATAATAAGCTAACATGTCTTGTGGCTGAGTGAATAAATAAAAGTCTGTTTTAGAAGACAAATTATTTCACTCCTTACTAGTTTTATTTGGTGATCTTTCATTAGAGTCTGAGGGATAACAAGTCTTCTCAGGTCTCCAGGACTCTTTTGAGTATCCTGATCTGAACAATACTGTAGTCTGTATGGTCTTGAGCCTTCCTCAGATCAATTCCTTCTGTCTTTTTTCCAAGCTTTTGGGAACTTCCCTAGTACACCAACCAGAATTGGTATTACCATCACCTTAATGTTCCACAGTTTTTCAGGATCCATTCACATCTGTTATTATCATTTTGCAAGTGTTTTTTTTTTTTTTTTTTTCACAAGTTATTTTTTACACCAGCATTAGCCAATGGTCTTTCACTGGAGTCTGAGTGACAGTAAGTCTCCTCAGGTCTTCAGGAATCTTCTGAGTATTTTAGTCAATCTTAATAATGCTGTTGTCTGGATGATCCCAGTTCTTCCAGACTCTTTTCCAAACCCCCAGGGACCATTCCAAGGGCACTAAATACAATTGGTACAACCTTTACCATCATGTTCTCAGATTTTCCCAGTTCTTTAGCAAGGTCCAAGTATTTGTCTATCTTTTATCATGCAAGTTTTTTTACACCAGCATAAGCTGATGGTCTTTCCCTGTAGTCTGTGACAGCAAGTTTCCTCAGGTCTCCAGGAATCTTCTGGGTATTCTATCTGATTTCAACAATGCTATTTTCTGGATGGTTTCAATTCTTCCTCTGATTTCCAATTCCTCTCGTCTGTTTTCTAAACTTTTGGAGACCGTTTCAAGGGCACTAACTACAATTAGTATCACTTTCACCTTCATATTCCACAGTTTTTTCAATTCTCTGGCAAATTCCAGGTATTATCCTGTATCAAATTGATAAGTCTCTTTTCCAGATTCTTCAGGATTGTTTCAAGATTATTATTATTATCATTATTTCTCTTAACAAGTGTGCTGGACTGTAACTTTGATGTAAGGGAGTTTGAACTGCAGTCATACTATTACTTTCATTTTCAGACTAGTACCCTTGGGAGCGATAGGTAAAATTATACCACTACTATTCTTCTATAAGAATGGATTTGGCATTAAATAACCCATAAAGTTTGATATGCCATTAAACAAAGAAAAAGAAGCCAGATATAAAAATAATACTGTTGTAATTTATGAATATATACTCAACCCCTCTACACAGGCAGGATATGACACAAGGTCAATATTTAAACTGAATTTAACAGGTTTGAATTCAAAGTTTTCCTTTTCTTAGACTGGTTGCCATATCAAGGTTAAAGAGCCTAGTCTTCCCTACTATTTACCCATAGCTGGATTGGATAATAGTTATATGCATCCCTTTCCGAAGGGTATTAGCACTATGTGAAATGTAAACAGCCTCATCCAGGATTTGAACTCATGTCATCATGTCCATTTCCTACAATGATAACCAGTACACTACAAGCATCTCCTTTACTTCATATGCATTTTTCCATGTCAATAGATATTAGCGCTCATTAGAGGTTAAGGTTAAGCCCAGGCTGTCTTACTAGTTACCCATAGCTGAAGGAAGAATAGTTGGATGTATACCTTTTCCAAGGGTATCAGTACTATGTTAAATGCAACGTCGATAGAGGTTAAGGTTAAGCCCAGGCTGTCTTACTAGTTACCCATAGCTGAAGGAAGAATAGTTGGATGTATACCTTTCCAAGGGTATTAGTACTATGTTAAATGCAACGTCGATAGAGGTTAAGGTTAAGCCCAGGCTGTCTTACTAGTTACCCATAGCTGAAGGAAGAATAGTTGGATGTATACCTTTTCCAAGGGTATCAGTACTATGTTAAATGCAACGTCGATAGAGGTTAAGGTTAAGCCCAGGCTGTCTTACTAGTTACCCATAGCTGAAGGAAGAATAGTTGGATGTATACCTTTTCCAAGGTATTAGTACTATGTTAAATGCAACGTCGATAGAGGTTAAGGTTAAGCCCAGGCTGTCTTACTAGTTACCCATAGCTGAAGGAAGAATAGTTGGATGTATACCTTTTCCAAGGGTATTAGTACTATGTTAAATGCAACGTCGATAGAGGTTAAGGTTAAGCCAGGCTGTCTTACTAGTTACCCATAGCTGAAGGAAGAATAGTTGGATGTGAAATGCAACGTCGAAGTCGTATTTTACAACAGAAAATAAAAGCGACTTAGCTATAGTGGAAAACATTTTTTGTTTTCTTTATAAAACCAGTCGAGATAGAAATACAATTAATCAGGAAATCAGATAGGAAAGAATAATTTCCAACAAAAATATCATTGATAAATTCAATGATAAAGGAAAGCAAGAAAAAAAAAATCCAAAAACAAAATCACTTCAGGTATTGCAGAAAACATTCATACGAAAGCCAAATCATCAGTAGAATTGAATACAGAGTAGGAAAATCAGACAATAAAAACAGTTATTTACAGTTTAAATATCATACCATGTGTGAATGTGGAGGTAAAACATTACAAAATAAAAACAAAACCAGATTCTTAATAGCAGAAAGCATTTTATCAGAGAACATGTTGCCAGTATGGTTGGAATAAGCAAAAAAACAAAAACCACAGTAACTTGTGTTAAGATTCTTGTGGCCATTTTTAGGCTGCAAGTGAGAGCACTTTACAGTGGAAATCCCTTGTGGCATTAAGTTTGATCCATTTTGAGTGGAATCCTTGTTTTCCTCAGTGTTAAGCAGAATCCTTGTGTTCCTCAGTGTTAAGCAGAATCCTTGTGTTGTTAATCCATTCGTCCATGTTAAGCACAAGCAACTGAATGTCTTTCTATGAAGGCCATTAAATAGTTAACCAACCACATATTCGAGCATATTGATTGGCTGATTGAACCCACATAACTAAAAGGAGTCTATAAACTTAAGTTGTGGCCTCCAGCACACCTTATATAACAAAATTATTCCAACAACTTGAAATCATCTGTATTCTCTGCAACTCCTGGTAGTCAATCATGTTTGGGTAAACATTACCTCAACTTCATACTTACCTAGTTCTTTTTATTTGGATTATTCGGACTATTGTCCTCATCTTTATTGTTACTGTACAATGTTTTAGCCGATGTGCCCTCTGGCCTTCTTCAGGTATTTCTTCTCGAACTTGGGAGCCTTCTTAAACCAAGGAACCTTCTTTTCAAATAAGAATGTTCCTGAGTTCGAGAAGGTTTCTGAGTCCAATAAGAAATACCTGAAGAGGGATGGAGGGCACATTGGCCGAAACGTTGTACAGATAACAATAAAAGATGAGGACAATAGTCCAAATAATACAAATCAGTTAATGTTCTTGTAAATTTACTTTAACAAATACTGAATACTCCTTTTAGTTGAGGAATATGCAATTTTTTTTGTTTTAAAACTGTTACTTTAAGCTTATTAAGACAAATCACATGATGTTCTTGTAAATTTAGTGAAGAAAATCAAGATTTATTATGTTGAGAATTTGTTACATGAGGCAAACAAACAGGAAAATGTCTGAAAATTGAAAATGTGTTAAGTAGCAAGGCTCAATGACTTTTTCCTTTTTCTCTTGAGATTTCCTTAATCAGAAAATAAAGTCTGAACAAAACAAAGAGAGAAATCATCTTATTTGGCACCTGAACGATGGACATTGTGCCAAAAATCTGAACAGTCAATATCTTCAAGTGTTGCACTTAGAATAAATAAAACTTCTGAAAAATATTACTGGACTTTCTATGAACTTTTGTCAGAATTAGTACTTCCTGAAACACTTCCATTTTGGTGCCCCCCGACCCCTCTTCCCATATGTGTACAATTGGTGCCCCTCCCCCTATTCCCATATTTATTTGTGTACAATATGAAAAACTTTGTATCAGCAAAATAGGTGGGTACATTATACACAAGTGCAATATTTTGTTAATTTTATCTACTTATATTGACAAAGTAACTTTTATATACAACTAGAAGTGGCTACCCAGCATTGCTGGGTAGAGGTGGGGAAAGTTAGTCTCGCAGATCCATTGAATGTTTTGGTCTTCCATAATTGATTTCTTTATATTTTAATCACGAACACTCATCACTTTTCATTCTCTTACTATTCAAATTTTTTAACTATTTTCATGAACCTGAATAAAATCTGTATTATTTTTTGGCACAAAAAGCAAGCACTGGTGATAGTGAATGTTTATATATATTTACTTTGTCGTTAATTGTTTTATTTTAGAAGTTTTCTCCAGACATACATACACGCCAACTGTCCTTTATATATGTATAGATGGACCTACTCTAAAAATGTCTCCTTATAAATACTAACTATTGTGGTCATTTACTAACTATAAGTTAGTATAGCCCTAAATAGCTAACTATTGTGGTCATTTACTAACTATATGTTAGTATAGCCATAAATAGCTAACTATTGTGGTCATTTACTAACTATAACTTAGTATAACCATGAATATGGGACACCCATTGAAAATCAAACTCACTATCAATGGTCTACTGGCCTTGCTTGGTAATTATTACACTACTCGAGTCATCAAAAGTAGTAAAGGGGGTCCCTGTAGGATAATTGATAAAGTGCAGAACTAGGGGTGACTGAGGGTCTTAGTGTACTGGGCATGACGTTAAACTGCATCAAGTTTTGAGGTTCTAATTCTGGAAGTGAGGAGTATCACTTCATTGTAATTACTCCTAGGTCCACCCTTGCCCAGAGTGGTAGTACCTGTGAGGGTCACATCTATGGGTTTTTTTTTTTTAAATGAGTTTTAAAAAGTGTTTTAAAAAATGAGTTTACATAAAAAAATAAACAACAAAAAAACAATTGAATACTCAGCAAGAATGAATAAAACAAAAACATCTTTGACATTAAATAATCTAAAGGTTGACATACCCTAAAATCCAACCAACCCATCTACCTTCTACTAGCTAGCTAACTACTATAGACATTTACTAGCCTTATCTTAGTTTAGCATTTAATCATAAGTATGGGACACCCATTGAGAATCAAATTCACTAACAATAACTATTACACCACTTGAAGCATCAAAAGTAGTGGCGGAGTCCTTAAAGCATAACGGGTAATATCCAGGACTATGACATTGTTGTAAACGAGTTAGAATTCCAGTTGCGCTATTATGTTGACTTACACACTAATACTGTTGGGCACCCAGCTTGTCCAGCTGGGAACCTCAAGGTTCCTATTTCGATACCGGCCCTCGCCAACTCAGTATATGAGTAACACAGGGATCTGTGCAGTAAAATGAGGAGCTGATGGTAGGTGTGGTGCTCCACCTCAAACACTAAAAAAACAATCTCCTTGGTTTAGCGCTAGTGAAAAGGGGATAGACTCCCTCACTGTCTGGCTGATACCAATTTTAGGCCACCCCAATGACTACTTACACATAATGCTTGTCCTGCAAAAATATGTGGGTTATTTCCCTATAATTCCAACCTAAAAAAGGGGAACCACACTGAATGAATTTTATCTGTTAATTACTCTACCCATTATTTTCCCATTAAACTAACCCTAAACCCTAACCCCGTCTTCTTTTTTCCTAGTAGATCAATAAATAAATAAATAATTTATGAGTCAGTTTTTTTAGGTTGGAGTTATAGGAAATAACCAATATGTGCACATTTTATCTGTTGGGACAAACTTGTGTATTGTTGTATATTTATTATGTACATATTTAATGTTTCTTGTATGTGTAAATGAAGAGGAGTCCCCATGGTATAGGGGATAACATGCTGGACTCTGATATTATAGTGAGTTAGTTTGAACTCCAGTCATGCTATTACATTCACTTTCAAACTAATACCCTTGGGAAAAGTATCAGCCCCCTAACCACCCCCACCCCCCAAATATGGGTTAAAAAGTATGTCTACTGTTCTTCTACAATTATGGCTTTGCATTAAATAACCCACAAAGGTTTTTTATATGCCCTTAAACAAAGAAACCAAATCATTGTGTAAATGAGCTTATCTTGTCTTTCCTGCCATTTATTAAGTGTTAGTGTGGTTAATATGTTTTGATAGCCTTTTTGGATTCTTTGGGCGAAAATGTTTTTATAAACCAATTTTTAGGAGTAGAGACGCTCTAGAACTTATTTTACAGACACAAATAGATTACAAAAAGTCGCCATTTTTCGTGACCCCCACCCCTCAAATTTTAGAGAGCTAAAAATCAACATAACTTCGCCAATTTTTAGAATTGGAAGCTCAAATTTTAGTGATTGTCTAACATTAACATAGTCCACACCTAGAAAAAATTTCAGAAAAATTGAAGGAGGTGGGTGACAATTTTACTTTTTCTGTGTGATTTGACATGAAATTACCCATATACTAATATTAATATTGGACCCTGGTAAGTGGAAGACTCAACTGAATATCTTCCCTGGCACCAACCGTTACCAATAAGATCATCATGTCAGCCAATTTATATCCGATTCACAATCAATAATCAAACATTGAACACATAATTCATATCTGGGTGGGTTCCTCAATTCCTTCTCGGCTAAGCATAATTTAGAATTACATCTGTTAAATAAGTGGTAGTGAATGGTACCATTTGTGTGTTTCTGTTGGAATGGTAGGTATGTTAGCTGTTGTTTTCTGTTTGCCATGATATTCCATAAAAATAAAAATGACCACACCTCCCTTTCCATATGAATTATACATTTGAAAATGTTATATTATTCACAAAACTTAGCTTAGTATAGCACAAAAGAATGAGAGTATGTTGCACCAGTTTTTCAAGTTAAGATTCTTTTGGCCACTTTTAGGCTGCAGGTAAGAGCAGTCAGAGATGCTGATAGGATGCAGTAAAATTGTATCCATGCGTCCCAGTGTTTTTCTTCCCCCACCATTTCCAGATAACTATAAATACATTTCAATATTTTCTTGGAAATGAATTACATGCTATGGTGTACAAAGGTAGAGGTTAGACAGCTTTAGTTGTTCATAGATAAAACTCTACAATTTATTAAGAACTTTAGCTGGGACCCATCAAATTTTCCGAGGATTCAGTCAAATCCATACATCCCAGGACATAGTAAATTAAAAGCTATCAGCATCACTGGCAGTGGAGATCCCTTGTGGCATTAAGTTTGATCCATGTTGTGTAATGCTCTTCTGTTGGTCTATGTATCTTGAATCCGATGATCCTTGTGTCCTTCTGTGTTAGGCACGAGCAACTGAATGCCTTTCCACCGAGGCCTTAGAATAGTTAACCAACCGCGTATTCGAGCGTGTTAATTGGCCGATTCAGTCGAAGAGTCTATAAATTTAAGTTGTGACCTCCAGCACACCTTATATAACCAGAAATATTCCAACAGATAAGACCTACTTTCCTTGACAATCAGCTTGGATTCAAACGCCAATCACTAGTAGATATTTACCTAACCCCTTCACTACAGGTAAGATGTGACACAAGGTCGCAAGTATAGGCATCTAGTGAGGTTCAAACTCATTATTCAGTTGTAATGGATCTGCGAGACTAACTTGCTAACCATTAAACCATGATGATGAGGTGCCCATTGAATGGGTAGGTATTTTACCCAACCCATTCACCATGTAAGTATGGAGCATCCAGCAGGGATCAAACTTGCTTTTCAGTATTAACGGATCTGCAAGAGAACACCAATCACTAGTAGTAGTGGTAAATATGCAACTGTCTCATCCACCAAGCAAACCAAAATTATACTAGTAAAAAGATTGATTGATTTTAATGGCATCTCAACTTGTCTAAAGTTATTTTATGCTGAGAGGTTAGGGAATCATGTTCATTGTATGTTCATGATTACATTTTTTGTGTAGTTGTTTCTTATATGTATTTACCAGCCCTCCTACTCACACGAGTAGGATGTGACGCAAGCACAATTTCTTAAGCAGAGTTTAACAGGTTCAAATTCAAACTTTTCCTTCTCCTAGACTGGTTATCTATCCAATGTTAAAGAGCCAAGTTTTCCCTACTATTTACTGATAGCTGGAAGGAGAATTAGTTGGATGCATACCTTTCTAAAAGCTATTAGCACTATATGAAAAACAAACAGCCTCATCCAGGATTTTAACTCATTTCCCTGAGTTCACTTCTTTAGTAGATATTTCTTGAGAATTTTTTTTGTACATGGTCCTATCGAATACAAATAATTTTTAAACAGATCTATTTGACCCATAGATGGGACCCTAATAGTTACTACCACTCCCTGTCAGGGTGGACCTGAGAGTAATTGCAATGAAGGAGCACTCCATATCTCCACTCACCATCAGGTTCATCTTTAGTGTCAAACTCAGAACACAAGTAAAAAGAGGATGCAATTAAATTAAAAATCCTATTTCCACTTAACCAATATTTAATCCACAAATCATTGCAATGACCTGTCATAATATTCCAGTGTTTAGTTTCTTGTCTGTGTGAAAACATTAAATGTTTGGGGAGAACAAGATTTACAATATCAAAATGTAAACTTGTCATTCATATTCAGATGATAATAAATTAACTCAGTGAAACTTTTTAAATGATTTCAGTCTTTGTTTACTGATTCAGTATTGATTGCATCCAAATATAATTGTAGATGACTTGTTAAACTGTATAACTATCACACACACAGGTATATGCTACTTAGCTTTTCCTTGTTTCCATCAACAGAGACAAGACTGAGCCCAACTTTGAGCTGAATATTAGGAATATCAAATATAACAAACGAAAAAATAAATTTACTGCAAATTCATTTGCTTCTAAAGAAGCATTTTCATCTATAAAATATCATTACAAACATCACAAATAATTAACTTCCATATAACAAATGATTAAAAGAGTCTGAGTCAACTATATATATAAAGTGAGAGAGAGAGATAATATAGTCTGATATATTAATAAGTGCTCAATAACATTTCATTGATAGAGCATGTATATCTAAGACAGTGACATTGATAGCTTTTTGATTTAGTGCATCCTGGGACACACATATTTGTTTTGAACGAGTCCCTGGGAAAATTTATGGGTCCCAACTCCTTAATAGATTGTAGGGTTTTTATTTATGATCTGGGGAAAAAAGTAAAGCCGGCTAACTCCTACCTTGTAAACTATCCTGTGTAATTCATTTCTAAGAAACTATTTAAATGTATTTACAGTTAGTTTGAAATGGTGAGGGAAAAAAAAAGAAAAAAACTTGGGACACATGGATATGATTTTAATGCGTCCTTTTAGATTTTTGTGTGTTAGGGATGCAGGACATGTACCTATCAGTATCTCTCGTTAGAGTAGCAAAAATATGAAGTCAATGGTGTTTGGTAACTGTCAGTTTCTCACCTATGAAATTTTCAAACCAAACTGCCAGTTATCAAACACTGTTGACTTCATGTCTTCACTTGTGTGGGCATCCGCCCATCTACTAAAGACGATGGCGTAGTGTCCACTTTGATGGCTGAACAGACCAATTTTTTAATGGCAATCTCTGGTGCAGTGACTGCAAACAAACAGTGATGCTTGCTGGAGTTGTTGTTGTTTCTCCTTCCTTTGGGCTCTCTTTTTTGGCTACTTTCTTCTCATCATTAATTTAATCATTTAATCATGTCTTCACTACTTCACTAACCTATATATATATATATATATATATATATATATATATAAAACTAAATTTCAGTGAAAACTGTTTAATTTTTCTAAACTGTCTCTACGAATGTAGTACTTTTTCAATGTTTGTTGTTTTGCAACTCATTTTTTTTCTTTTTTCTCACAAAGTTTGACTCATTCATTTTTCTTTGTTTTCTATCTCTGCAAAAGTCATTTTCTTTTTTGCAAAAGAAAAAAATATACATATGAATGCATATATAGTGTTTATTTAAGCAACAAATCTTTTGTAGTCATATTTTATAAAAGGTGACAGACAAGGATTTGGTGCAAAGTTTTTTTTTTTTATTGTCCTTTTCTTGTTGGTGAATAAGATGTTACAAGTGTGTATGAAGGCAGTTCAAAAATTATCCAATTGTTGAATTTTAATCTAGGTTCCCTGAAATAGTCTATTATGCATTCAACCTAAATCGTTTTTGTTATTTTTTCCTAATATAATTTTGGTCTGTGACTTTGACAATAAAAGCTCACATTGAGCTCTGTAAATTATGACAGTTGAAAAACTACTACATAGTAAGGAAGATTTCTTTACTCAATCTTTGGATATATATATATATATATATATATATATATAATATATATATTTGTGTGTGTGTGATTTTCAAATTCAGGATCAGATAAGAATATTTCCTGTTTAATTTGAATTCATTCATTAATATATCATCAACTTATTCATTATTGTCACAAACTTCGCTGTTCTTGTAAAATACTTTTGTTTAAGGGAAAAGAATGTATTGAAGGTAATTTCTACCCCTTCTTATGTTTTTTAAGAAGTGATCCATGAAGATGGCTGTGTAACCTCTGGAATAGCTGGTAATCAGGGAGAACAAGATCTTTAGAATAAAGAAAGTGTGAAATTCTTTCCCAGCTGATCAGCTTAGGTCTTCAATCTTTTCAAATGTGATCTTTACTGTAAAGAGCTGTACATTATCATGATGGAGTATCCTACCTCTGTGATTAAGCAAACAGAGTTTCTTTTCCTTCTAACAAGTGTTTAAATACACTAACTGCTGACAATAGAAGTTCTACTGTAATCATAACATGGAGATCACACCATTGCAATCCAACCAAAGATTTAACTGGACCCTTTAACCTTGGTGTGGGTAACCAGTGTAGGAGAAGGAGAAATCTGAAATGAAACCTGTTAAACTCCACTTAAAAGAAAATTGACCTTTGTCACATCCTGCTCTTGTGGGGGTTGGGTAAATGTAAATATATAGTGATGTCACAAAGATTATTCATAATGCCTAGCAGTATAAGTTTGTACTACATCAAGCTTGCTTGTGCCATTAAATTTTCCAAAATCTTTGATTAGCAACCTAAGTGGATGATATCAAGTGTTACTTTGATAGGATTCAACCAAAATTGAGAACTCAAACATGCATATAAAGGTTTGTGTATATATTTTTACATATATTGAGTATTATAAATAAATAAAAGGATATATACATTTAGAATATAAATTTATTTTGATATTATAGACTCATCAGTTCTATTTTTGTTGATTTTTTCATTAAAGACAAAAATCAACAAAAATAGAACTGATAATTTTGAAATAAATTATATTCTAAAGGTATATATCCTTTTATATATATATATATATATATATATATATATATACATACAGTGATGCTGATAGCTTTTTGATTTAGTGCGTCCCAGAATGCACATATTTGCTTTGAACGAGCCCTGGGGAAAAATTATGTATCCCAACTAAAGCCGTCTAACTCCTACCTTGTAACTTCTCCTGTGTAATTCATTTCTAAGGAACTATTGAAATGTATTTACAGTTAGCTTGAAATGGTGAGGGAAGAAAAAAGAAAAACACTGGGATGCATGGATACGATTTTACTTTTAGATTTTTGTGTATCAGGGATGCAGGACACGTACCTATCAGCATCTGTGTTTGTGTGTGTACATGTATATGTGTGTGTGTGTGTGTTTTTTTCCCTCTATATGTAAATGAATATTTGGATAAACAGCTTTTCTCTCTCTTTCTTGTCTGTGTTTGTTTTTATAAATAAATCAATTCGGTATTGCACACATATTGTCAAAGCTGCAAGGAAAAGCCAAGATCAGTGACAAGAAAAGAAATTTGCATAAGATTTCCATGTTTCCTACAATACTTTGTTCAAATGGCAGATGTAACGAACAAAAAAAAAAAGAAGAAAAGATTATCATCAGTAGATAAGATTTGTAGAAGTGAGAAAATGATTTTTATTCACTTATTAGTTTGATAGAAAGTTTCTTAACGCAACACTGAACCACATGATTGTTGCTCAATTATTTATCAGTCTGAATACTGAATATTGGCTAACATTGGAAGAAACTCAAAATGGACGAAAGCAACTTGGTTGATTGGTTGGTTTTACAGCAAATCAACAACCCTTGGGTTATTTTATGCTGAAGAAATTTTTGCTTTATTCATTCTTTGTTAAGTTTGGTTGAGTAGGATATTCAAATTTTCTTTTAAAGATATTCTTTAAAGACATTTTTTATTTATTTAACCCTTAAAGCTTATAATTTTTCAAAGTGATTGGTTGAATTTTATGGCATTTCAACTCTTGGGTTATTTTATGCCAAAGATGTTTTTGTTTTATTTATTCTTTGTTGAGTTTGGTTGTTATTTGTCCCGATGCAATTTGATCTATTTGAACCCATAGATGGGACTCTAACAGGTACTACCACTCCAGATCAGAGTGGACATGAATTTTATTGATTGATTGATTGATGATGAGGAATACCATTTCCATTATTTCTCTGAATGTTTGAGATGAGGCTTGATGGAAATGGTTAGTATTATCTGCGTTATTCGGACTATTGTCCTCATCTTCATTGTTATCTGTACAACATTTCGGCGATGTGCTTTCCGGCCTTCTTCAGGTATTTCTTGTCATACTCAGGAACCTTCTTTTCGGACTTGGGAACCTTCTTTTCAAACTCGAGAACTTTTTTTAAAACTCGGGAACCTTCTTTTTAAACTCGGGAACCTTCTTGTAGTAATTGGGAGCCATCACGGAACTTTGAGCCTAACCCTTTATTCAGTCCAGTGGGTGGGTGGGTGGGGGGGTATCCTGTTCTCATTCCACTTACCATAGCTGGGGTAGAGGCGTTAAGCTGTGTTAATTATTATTCTATGTTACTGCTGCCCAAGAATGTTCCTGAATCTAACAAGAAATACCTGAAGAAGGCCGGAGGGCACATCGGCTGAAACGTTGTACAGATAACAATGAAGATGAGGACAATAGTTCGAATAATCCAAATAATACTAACCATTTCCATTGTTAGGAAGATGAAAGCAACATTCTGAATATATTTTTTTCTTGGATTTTACGGCATATCAGTATTTGGGTTATTTTATGCCGAAGATGTTTTTGTTTTATTCATTCTATATTGAGTATGGTTGTTATTTGTACTGGTGCAATTAAATCTATTTGAACCCATAGATGGGACCTTAACAGGTACTACCACTCTGGGTCAGAATTGACCTAGGAGTAATGGCAATGAAGCGGAAATATATTTTTGTGATGTTTTATTACTTGATGATGATGATGATGATGATAGATTATTAGGAAGAGAAAACAAAAATGATGAGTCTTTGCAAAACAGTTTTGAAAAGTACATATTTACCAAACCTGTTTGGACATGGGTAAGATGTGACACAAGGTTACAAATATGGAGCATCCAGCAAGGATCAAACCTGCTATTCAGAAGTTATGGATCTGCAAGATTAGTTTGCTAACCACTACACCACAAAGTAGACTTCCTCACTGTTCAGCTGATACTGACAATAGACCACAGACTTTTTCTTACACTAAATTACAAAAATGATAATCTATGCCTGTTCATTGTGTAACAATAGTAGAATGATTCTAATAGTCAGTTTGAAAAAATCTGCTTAGGTATACTGATTAGATCTACGCATAATCTTATTTTCACAGTATGGGTAAAATGATGGCAATGTTGCTGGGTTGTTTTTTTTTTAAGCTACAGAAAACCATTGTGTTTTATTTTTGCTCTGTTGAGCCAAACAGAATGAAATATAAAAACTTGTGCTTTTCGCATAGAAAAACAGAAAAGTAAGATTCCACAAGTTATTTGGACTAGTTTTCTGTTTTGGTCGATGAGAATACATCATCGTCTTTGGACTGAAGTCAAAATGGTAGATAGGTAACCTCATGAGAGATTGCTCAGGGTGAAAGAAGCTGTATACATGAGCTTAACAAAAGGCTGAATAAGCTAACCCAGTATAGAAGTCAATGCTATGTAGGTACCTAAACTCGGCCAAGGGAAAATATGATTCACACCTTTTATAGCTGAAAAATGATACTTTACCCATGTACTGGGAAATTTTATGTTTTTTATGTAATAAATGTTGTATATGTGGCTTTATTGGGCACCTCATGTGGTGTAATGGTTAGCAAGCTAGATTAGCAGATCATTGTTAGTGAGTTTGATTCTCACTGGGTGCACCATACTTCTGGCCTTGAGCCCTCATTATTAGGCACCTCATGTGGTGTAATGGTTAGCAAGCTAGATTAGCAGATCATTGTTAGTGAGTTAGATTCTCACTGGGTGCCTCATGCTTCTGGCCTTGTGCCACATCTAAGCTATGCTTAGTAAGTAACTATATGTGGATTTAGCTATCTGAAAATTATGAGGTGATACCGTGAAGTCAGTCATCAAGGCATGCTAACAGCACAGATTTCCTTGATTCTCTCTCTCTTGCTAGCCTTCCCTATCAGCCATAACACTTGATAAGTCCTCTAGAAGGCATCCAATTTCTGCATGGAGCTGATAAAAGTAAGTTTGCTGGCTGGTCAACACTGGTGTGTCCATGTATAGGAGTCCATAGGAGAACATTACTCATCAGTTCATCCTTAATTCTCCAGTAGTGTCCAGCATCTCTTGCTTATCTTATTAAGATGGTTTGTGAGATGGGAGTTAACTTGCCGTACAACTACTGGTTTGTTGGGTGCTGCTTCCAGGATTTTTTTCAAAATGGCACTCAGTATCCTCGTTTCTTTCTGTGAAAGATCTGAGCGTTTTATCAGTGGGAATGGAGAATTGTCTTTATCTAATTGTTCATGACATTAGGTATGTCATTTGATTAACAAACTTGATAACATTTGCATGTTTTTATCTTGAAAATTCAATAATATTTTTCAAACAACCTTTTATCTATCATTTGCACTGAACAATTGTTTTGAAAAAGGCTGAAGAATATGCAATCCCTATTATACAAAATCGCAAGTATGTGGCATCCAACGAGGATCGAATTGTCTCTTCAGTAGTAAGGGATTGGTGTGACTAGCTTGCTAACCGTTACAACATTTACTTCTGTAGTTTCATCGGAAGAAAAAAAACTGACTGTATTTTGCAGCATAATACATTTGAATTATACATAAATAAATCATTATATACTATAAACCTGAATCTCATTTGTTCCATTTGTATATTTCAAGAAAAGTCCAGTGTATCTTACAAGGTGGGGTGTGCAGATATTCATTCATTTGATGAGATTTCTGTCAAAGAGTTTGGTTTAGAGAAGTTCTCTTGCCCTTTTGTGGTACTTCTTTCTTGCTTTTTATTTCATTCTGGTTTTCTTGATAATATTTGCTTCTAATATCCCCAGGGATTTAGAGTCTTCTTTTTCTCCAAGTGTCCTGATGCTTTCTTGATTGTCTTCCTTTCATTCTTTCTCCTTTTCCTTTTTTCATCATAAGCATGGTATATTTTTCAATCCCAAATTCCATTCCAATATATCAGTTGTGGATTCTAATAGTTTCTATAAAGGTTTCTAGTTCTTTTTCATTTTTGAAAATATCTTAATATCATCCATATACTTGAAGTGCTTTATATTTTCCTGTGATGTTGTAAATTTGTAGCCTCCTGTGCATTTTCTTAGCATATAATTAAGCTCAACCATTGTTACAAATAGTAATGGTGATAAAGAATTTCTCTGGAAGATGTCTATTTGGATTTTTACCACTTGTAAGATTTGTCATCATCATGTTGCTAGTTCAACTCTTCAGTTTTTCATTTCATTGTAACTTCCTGCCCTGTTTAGGTATTTTATATTTACCTTAGAATAAAGTCATCATCATGCGTTGACTGAAATGACAATCAGGACAGCTTGCTTACTGGTTTGTTGGGTGCTGCTTCCAGGATTTTTTTCAAAATGGCACACAGTATGTTGCAGATTGACTGTTTGTTTTGCGCGGGAAGTCGAAAAGACAAAGGAAAAGCGAACAAAGAAAACGTGTAGGCGTTTGAGAGCAACAAAAGGACTCATCTGGACAAAGACTAACTGGAACAAAGGGAAGGGACTTCCGGTCAAGGAACAAAGGAATGTGTGGGCGGTCGTCGATACTTAAGCAGACCCGGAGAGACCCACAAGAGAGACCCAATGAGACGGCGAAGAAAGCACAAGGTGTCGGACCGTCGACACGGTCGAGCGGGCAGTGATGCTCGCCAACCACCTTCCACCACATAAGTAGTCGTAGTGTCATTTTCCCTGCCCGCCACTCACCTACCACACACCGAAGAAAATAAAGAAGAGTCATCTTTTGTATACGCGTATCTGTTGTTATTAAAGTAGCTGACTACTAGATATCTCGTCTAGGGGTCAGGAACGAAGTCCGCTGTATACCCGCAACGTATACGAGTCAGAGTAGCGTGAGTTGAAGAGGCCAGTATGCAACAAGTATCCTTGTTTCTTTCTGTGAAAGATCCGAGCGTTTTATCAGTGGGAATGGAGAATTGTCTTTATCTAATTGTTCATGACATTAGGTATGTCATTTGATTAACAAACTTGATAACATTTGCATGTTTTTATCTTGAAAATTCAATAATATTTTTCAAACAACCTTTTATCTATCATAGGAACCTCTTTTGCACTGAACAATTGTTTTGAAAAAGGCTGAAGAATATGCAAGTGAAAATAGTGATAAAACCAACAAAAATACAAATCATGCATTGACTGAAATGACAATCAGGACAGCTATTGACACAAGTTACCACAGCAAAGAAACCAAAAAGCTCATTAAAGGGTTAACATTACACACTGACTCGGAGTGGTAATACTATCTACGGGGCAAATAAACCTGTTTAAAAAGACTTGAAATCATATAACTGCGTGAAAACATGATAATTATCATTCAATAGTAATAGTTACTTAAAACCACCTAATTGTAAACAAATTATTAGACTCAGATCAAAATAGTTGAATTCATATAAGCAAAGTAAGTAAAGTCATTGGGGCAGCCTAAAGTCGGTATCAGCCAGTCAGCGAGGGAGTCTATCCCCTTTTCAATATCGCTAGACCAAAGAGATTGTTTTGGCGTCTGAGGTGGAGCACCACACCTTCCATCAGCTCCTTACTTTACTGCACAGATCCCTGTGCTACTCATACACTGAGTTGGCGGGGACCGGTATTGAACTAGGAACCTTGTGGTTTCTAGCCGAACGCTCTACCGACTGAGCTAACCCGGCCCCTGAATTCATATAACTGTTTGCAATTACATAGTTATAGACAAATAAGAATTGCATTGGAAAATATTGTGATAATTACAATCAAACCTTTACAAATAAATAAATTAAATAACCCCTATGTAGCTGATGTGTCGTTAAATAGATAAACTAAACTAAAACGCAATAACCCGATATTTCCATTGATAATCATGCAACTATATATATATATACTGTACCTGATAACCAAAGGACTGAAGTTGCCTTATAGTACCCGCTGTTGCATAAGTGGTCACCCAATTAAGTATTGAACAGACTTATCGCTACTGAACTTCAGTGATCTAGTGTGACCCGGTGCTCTCAGCGTGACTTGACCGTAATACAAAAAGAAGGATGACCACTAATGTTTTTATAGATTATCATTTTATAGATACATGTTGAAACTTTAAAATAATGTAAACATCATTGACAATAAACAAACATTTCTGTGATTTTTAATTATTTTTAAAACCCTGTCTTTGGGATTACCCTCATATTTTCTATAACTTTTCATACCACCTTTCATATTTTTGTAACTCGAGTATCAGAGTTAACAGAGAAATAATAGGAAGAAACACAATTATTAAGGATAGGGGAAAAGGTTTACTTAGTAAAAATACAAGCTGCACAGAGTAATTAGCAATTGCTAGTAATTAGCAAGTCCTGTGATTTCTCTCTTCTAAGGTTTTGTCAGGTATTATTTATAGGAAAAACAGATTGTTCCATTCTCATTATTTAGGTACTATATGACACTTATTGAAAAATTGTCATCTCTAATAATAAATGTGAATATCTGTGTGTCACATTTTTTCAACTTTACTCCTAGTGGCTGCAGCCCAACATATCATACCATTTTAGAATCATGCTGACTCTGTGAACAAAGTAAAAAGATTCCAAGCTGAATCCATGAGATCTCGTTGTTTTCTCTCTTCTGAGGTTTCATCAGACATTATTTATAGGAAAAATAGATGATTCCATTCTCATTATTTAGGTACTATATGACACATGTGAAGTCCTTGTTAGAACTGTTAACTTGCATTGCATAAAGTGAAGGAAGTTAGAGTTTGATGTTAAAAAGTCTGAAGAAGATTCTATCTGTGGAAAAACTTCCAATACCAGCTCAATAATTGCTGCATCACATTTGCAATATAAAAATTAGGATGCAACAAAATTGCCAATTAACTTTCTCGTACAGAAAAAGATACAAGATATTTTCTGTTCCAATGAATCATTTAAATGAGTTCACATAATCAAAAGTTTTATGGATTAAATCTTTTTTTTTTTTTTGTATATGCCACAAAATCCATGACAAATAATTTTCAGTTAAGATAAATTGACAACATTTCAGCATAAGGTGACAGGGATCAAAATTATTATTTGATACTTTACTTTTATATAAAAGCAAAAAACAAAACTTTTCTTTGGTAAAGATTCCTGCTTCTAAAAATTGATAGTTTTCTAAAATTTTGTATTAATTATTTTTTTAAAAATATTTCTCAAACTGGAAATTTACTGTCAAGGTAGATTTCAAAAACTATCAACCTATTGGATTTTTTTCCCCTAATATAGTAATAAATTTTTTGAACAAATTACATAAGCAGATCAAATACAGCAATAGCATTTAAAAAAATCTACGATTGAATCAGATGATTTAAAAAATAATGAAAAGAAAAAGAAATTAAGAGGCCATTTTTGGAAAGTATTGGATGAATTACTTAACAGAATTTAATAGTGTAATGGATACTGTCCTTGGAAATGGGCACGTTGAAACAAGTTTAATTCCTGGACAATGTTGTTTACATTTCACATAGCTCTAATATCCTTGGGAAAGGTATAAATCCAACAAATCTGCCTCCAGCTATGGGTAAATAGTAGAGCAGACTGGCTTTTGTTAGGCAACTAGTCTGGGAGAAGGAAAATTCTGAATTCAAACCTGTTAAACTCTGCTTTATAAATTGACCTTGTCACATCCTGCTCATGCGGAGGGGTTGGTAAATACATACATACTTAACAGAATTAATAGATAGATAGATAGAGACATATTGAGATTGATAGATAGAAAGAGACATATTGAGAGAGATAGATAGAAAGAGACATATTGAGAGAGATAGATAGAAAGAGACATATTGAGAGAGAGAGAGAGAGATAGAAAGAGACATATTGAGAGAGAGAGATAGAAAGAGACATATTGAGAGAGATAGATAGATAGAGACATATTGAGATTGATAGATAGATAGACAGATATATAGACATATTGAGATTGATAGATAGGTAGATAGACATCTTAAGATAGATAGATAGAAAGAGACATATTGAGATAGATAACATATAGATATTGTATTGATATTATAAATATTCTGTGCAAAGATTTTTTTGTAAAGGTTGATTTGAGAAGATAGTAAAATGGGGTGATTCCCAAGAAGGTCTAAATCGGCTCATGGTCATTTTTTTTTAAGTTGGGGTTCCACATGAGAAGCAAGTCTCCTGTAATGGTGTATTTAAAAATTGCTAAGAATTTGTCAGCATTTTCCTTAAAGGTACCTCAGGCACTAGGGAATAAACCCAGACCATATCAATTTTAGGTGAAAAGGAAAGTGATGTCTAGTGGGGAAGGACCCTTAGAAACCAGCCATTAGCTTTTTTTTTTTCACTACCCAGTATAGGAAAGGACACAGAGTCTCTGTCATGTAGGGGCTAACATGCTGGACTCTGAAATCATAGTAAGCATATTTGAATTTTAGTCATACTATTACATTCACATTTAGGCTAGTACCCTTGGGAAAGGTATGAACCTCCTCATTTCCCAAGCTATAGGTTAAATAGTACCACAAGAATTGCTTTTGGCATTAAATAACCCATTAAGATTGATGTGCTATTAAACAAAGAAACAAAACAAAACTGACACAGGAGAGCTCTTGTGACAGAACAAACAAATAATAATGTTAATGTTACACTTTCCATGCCTTTTTTGTTTTCTGTCTCCAAAGATCTTCTTTTTTTTATTATTATACTCTGCTGTGTGATTAAATTCTTACCCAGAAATAACATACTTACTTTGGTTAGTTGATGATTCCTTAGTCCAAAGATGAACATAAGATAGAGAAATCTTTTGATCAGACTATCAAAAAAATTCCACAAACAACAGATGGTCAAGTTGAAGAGAATAGAAAACACCAGATGGTTTCCTTTTTTTTTATGTTGCCCTCATTGCTTTCATAGTTTCGGATGTGAATTGTCTATTCTTCTACTCCGTTTGTTTGTTTCACTTTCTTTGTAATATTTATATTTATTTTTTGTGTGTGTAGTGTTCATTTTCTGTCTGACTTTTCAGTGTTACAGTTTTGTAAATGCTCTTTTTTATTTTTTCTCCTATTATATATATATTTACCAATCCCTCCGCATGAGCAGGATGTGACACAAGGTCAATTCTTTAGCAAAGTTTAACGGGACTGGGCTCTTTAACCTTGGTATGGCAACCGTTGTAGGAAAAGAAAAACTCTGAATTTCAACCTGTTAAATTCTGCTTAAAAATTGACCTTGAGTCACATTCAGCTTAGTTGTTTTGTTTTATAGCATATCAACCCTTTTCTGATCATTTTATGCCAAATTGAGTCATTTTGATAAACAAAGGACTCTGATTGCTTGCAGTACCTGTTGTTGCTTATGTGGTCACCCAATAAGTATTGAACAGGCTCATTGTTGCTTAACTTTGTTGATCTAGTGAGAATTGGTACTTTCAGCATGACTTCCAGCTTGTGTGGAGGGGTTGGTAAATACATAGATACATAAACTGTACATTCTGAGGCCATGGTCAAAATATTGCAAAACTTTTGAATCATCCTAATAGAAATGCGCATAAAGTGTTGGAAAAGGGAAAAAGCAAAAAGATAACTTGAGGAAAATAAATTACAAAGACGTTAAGGCTGTAAAATGACCCATTTACAGACAGACAAACAGACAGACTTGTTGTGGGCAAATTGTTTCACTGGCAGACAGATGAGTATCTGTGTCTGGAATTTATCGTATCCAAGACATAAAACTTGTTTAAGCAGAAAATAATAGGAAAAACATCGTAATAGAGAAACAAAATGAAATTAGCTACCTCGGAACATTTGATAAGAAAACAAACAAGATAAACTGAGACTTTCTGTTGATGGTGATCTGGTGATTTAAAAAAAAAAGGGGAAAATTGAACAAATGTTATTTTGATATTTATATGAAATAAGAGTAGTAGGGGCAGCCTAAAGTTGGTATCAGCCAATCAGCGAGGGAGTCATAAATGATATTTTGCTGATCCAAATGAATGAATCAGTCCTGAAATAATGAAACAAGATCTCTCAATTCTCAATTCCCCCCCCCAAAAAAAAAAAATCGAACTATTTCCATTTATTATTCTCTACACATTGTGGACTGCTATACTCCTCTTGGTTGCTATACTCACAATGTTTTTGCTGCTGTACTCTAGCTCTGGTTAGTATAACAACCAGGATTTGTTAGCTCAGTTGGTAAAGCAACCGTCTAGGAATCACAAAGTTCCAAGTTCAATACCAGGTCTCATCAACTCAGTGCATGAGTGGCTCAGTTTGAATCTGTGCGGTAAGTGTTGGGGGTCCACCTGATGCAAAAACAATTTCCCTGTTCTAGCACTAGCAAAAAGGGGATAGACTCCCTTGCTGTCTGGCTGATACTGATAATAGACCACTCTGCCAATTTTACTTTTACTATATTAATAAGTTGGTATAAATAATTTTCATTAACTTGCAAATGGATATATTTTACCCATAGATAGAACCCTAACAGGTACTACCTCTTCGAGTTAGTGGACTGGGAGCAATGGCAATGAATGGGTACTCTACACTCCCCAGAGCTCCAGAATTGGAATCTTACCCTTAGATGCAGTTTAACTTCATACCCAGAACTCTTTTAGGTAAGTGTAGTTTAGTCTGACATAATAGCAGTATGGTGGGGTACCCAATGAGGATTAGCAATGGTCTGTAAGACTAGTTTGCTTGTGATTATTCAATGACAAATGCCATTTCTTTACAATTACTATTTTTCTTTGTTGAATGTTGAGTCATGATTTTCATTGGTGAGAAAGTTAATTCTGGCCTAAGTATGGTAGCTATCTTTTTTTCTAACAACAGGATAGGATGTCGACCCCTAATTATTTAGAACTGACGCAGGGTGGGGAACTGTATTTTTAGATCAGCTTGATGCCATGGCTATATTTTGAAAACTTTGAATTTGCCATTAATAGAAGAAAATGAAGTCTGAATCTGAGCACATGTGGAGTTGGCTTTCTTTATTTCTTGATCTCAGTTTTCCTTCTGGGCATTGTCAATTATCTAAAAGCTGCATGTCCTGTCCCTGTTTATTAAATATTTGGCTTCATGGAAACCATCTGTCTGAAATGCATATGATTGCAGTATCAATCATCCATCTTCCTGATGACCTTTGATCATTTTTATTCTCTTGTATGACACAAAAGTAGTATTATATATATATATATATATATATATATATATATATATATATATATATATATATAATTATTAAAATAGAAGAGCTGGGTATTGTAGAATAATCACACTAAGTTCCAATTAACGTCGAATTGGTAAGACAAGGAAACAATTAGTCGTAACTGAATATGAATCTAATCTTGTCACAATGCTACTGCAAAATGACAGGGTATTTATGAAGCCTCATAATATCATAGAAACTAAGCAGCCAATCAGGACTCAAGGAATGGAATCACCCAAATACATGAATGGACTATTCTTGACTTCCATAAATACCAGCTATCTTGGGGCACTGGTAGTTGTACTTAGCCAGTTGCTGTTGTTCAAACCAACAGTATACTTACTGACTTCAATAGGTATGATGAAAAAGAAAGGTAGAATATTTATTTTAAGCGAACACACCAGTTGCATTTTTTTCTTATTTTGTCCTATTCTGTAGATAAAAATAAATAATAATTTTTAAGAGAACACTCCAATTACATTGTTTCTTGTCCTATTCTGTAGATAAAAATAAAAAGTTTCAAGAGAATGCGGCAATTGCATTTTTTTTCTTATTTTATTCAATAATGTACATAGATTAGTTTTAAGAGAAAACACCAAGTGCATTTTTTTCTTATTTTGTTTCATAAAAGTCCCTTGTCCAATCCTTTGGCAAAATGATAAAAAAATTGGTGTTCAAAATATTTTTTTAATTAAATTGAGCAAAATATATCATTTTATATATTTTTTTTTTTTACCTGTTTCCATAGTGAGTTTCAAGGTAAATATTTATCTGGTTCATCTTTTTTCTCGACGAATTTCTCTCGTAATAATTCTGCATAAGTCTCTATTTTCCTTTTGAATATTAGTTGGTAATTGATTCTAGCAAAAAAACATCTTCTGGCTATATTAGTCTAAACACCAGGTATCATCAACAGACTTTTATATTTTCCAACGATTACAACAATTTGCTTATATATGTGTAATTGATGGAATTATTCAAGTGATGAGTAAGAATTAAATGGTTAAATTTGAAAACAAACTTCCAGGCATTTTTTTTTTTTTGTATGATACAAAATGTCTTCAAAAATTATTGATACTGAAACTTGTAGCAGGTGGGGGGGGGAGAGCTAATAGTATCAATGTAGTGAACATGTTCTTTGTTGTGTGTCTGTAAACAACAGCTCATTGCTACAATTTAGATCTGTGGTTCCCAACCTTTTTCTATTCCCACACCCTTAAAAGAATTTTGCTCTGACCTCGCACCCCTACAATTTATACTTTTGTTCAAAAATATAGAATGTAAATCCATACTACAGTTTTATCAAAAGATCATATACATTTCACTCTCTAAATCTAATATGATATGTAAACAAAAATCAGACATTAATATTTGAATTACATGCTAAATCCAGATAATATTAATTACAAAAGAAAAAAAAAAAATTTAAATTTGAACGGACACTTCTCGCACCCCCTGGAATGAGGGGACCCCTGATTTAGATTCAATTGAAATGAACCTGGATACATTTGTTTAAACCTGTTTTGTAAATGAAATATATTCTGGGTGGGATATATAAGCAATTGTGAAGTTTTCAAGGTGTAATGGTTATAATGGTTATTGTCGTCAGAAATGGATACAAAACATGAGTTCAAATCCTGGATGTGGCTGTTTACACTTCGCATAGCGTTAATACCATTCGGAAAGGTATGAATCCAACTATTTTCCCTTCAGCTATGGGTAAATAGTAGGGTAGATGGGGTTATTTAACCTTGGTTAGGCAACCAATCTAGGAAAAGGAAACCTGTGAATTTAAACCTCTCAAACTGACCTTGTGTCACATCCTACTCATGTGAAGGAGTTGATGAATATGTATATAAGCAACAAATTCAGAAGGATTTAATAAGAACAAAAACATTTATTTGTTAAAGAGGAATGCTGACAGGACTACATATTTTTTGCACTGGCCATTGCATGAGCTTTGGTTTGTGTGTGGAGGTCAGGAAAATAAATACTTCTTTCTGTTTAAAAGGTTTTGAAATAAGATGTTTGGATATTTTTTAGAATAGATTTTAAATATTACTTTTAATGCATTTCTCACACTTTCTCATCATCAATAATCTTGATCATGTTTTTGTCACTTATACCACATTGTCAACAGGCAATAGCTGATAGGGATGGATAGTGAGAGAGAGAGAAAGAATCAAGTAATTCCAGAATACTACATTTGTGTACATTTCTTTGTACAGATCTTCAAGCTTTTATTTCTTTCTTTTCTTTTCTTGCAAGAAATAACTTTGATTTCTTTTCTTTTTCTTTCTTTTTTTTCTTTCTTTTTTAAAAAATTGTTTAGTCTAATTCAGAAGATATATCAATTCAGAGACATAAAACTCAAACAGCACAAATGATTATTACACTTTTGACCTCCATACAAAAAGCTAATAGTCTGTTATAGTAATGTAAACAAAACACAGAAACTGAACAATTAACAGCTAGTTTATGTTATAAGAGATACAAGATTGGTTTTGTTTTTGGTTTGTTAGACATAGATTTGGAATTGTTTCTTTTAATAAAAAAACAAAAAACAAAAAAATAAGGACATTTTTACATTTTTAATTCAAAGAAGGAAAAAAATAAATTCATATCAAAATGTATTGTCAATGATGAATTTTGGGAATTGTCGAAGAAAGTCATCAAATGTCACTTTAAGATTATCAAAGATAATTCAGTTTGAAAAGTGACAAATTCAAAATAAACGTGAATTTTTAAATTCCAAAATTAGAATAAAATCAATAGTGATGTTGTTAATGTCTTGGTTTTCTGAAAATAAGAGAGAAATAAATGAGAGTCTTCTGCGTGTGTCCTGGTTATGACACTAAACTGCATCTGGTGACAAATGACAAACACCACTTAAATCATTAGAGACGATCCTTATAACCCACAATTCTTAAATTAAATAATTACTCTCAAATAGTCACATGTTCTTGTAAATAGTTTAAGATATCTTCTGTTGTAACTAACTACCATGATACTACCAACTACAGGGTGCTGAGAATCCTTCCTACACAACCATAACGAGAATTGCTTTGGTCATGTAATATATGCACTACAAACTAGCACATATCAAAATATTGCAAAACTTATTGTTTTTTTAATCACAATTACACATGATTGTTTCACCTTGTCAGTGGGTATTAGAATACGTTAACTGTATCCCCTGTAGAGGGGGTAAGACTCCACCTCAAAGAGTCAGGGTTAGAGAATGACACTAAACTGCATCTGATGGTGAGGCTCCAATGAGATCTAGAGGATGTGAAGCATTCTTTGTTATTACACCTATGTCCACTCTGACCCTGAATGGTAGTACCTGTTAGGGTCCCATCTACGGGTCAAATAGATTTGTTTGAAAATTATTAGTATTGGATAGAAAAACTTGATATCATATAACTGTAAATTATTCGTATTAAGAATAGTTACTTGAAGCTATAATTGTTTACTCAGGATTATTATTCGTTACTTAAAACCATATAACTGATTATTATTAAATAGAAATAATTACTTGAAACCATATAATTATTAGTGTTAGATGGGAATACTTGAAACCATGCAAACTTGTGTAAATTATTTGTATTATATAGGAATACTTGACATCATATAATAACAAAAAATAAATAAATAAATAAAAACTTTTAACTTGCTCTATTACTGTGTCAGCACATTGAATATTAGATATTTTGTTATCAAAACAGTTTTCCTCACATGCGGGTAGGAAGAGGGGCAAAATATCTTCTAGCCTATGATACTAACAACACAGGCACCAAATACCTGGAGGTATCATCTGTCATTTGTCTAAGACAATAGAACTTCTCATTTACAAATAGAAAAATGGAGAGATGAATAAAATGAAATAATTAAGCAGGTAATTGATTCTGAAAACAAATAATCAAAATATTTTAAGGAGTGGGGCGTGAAAAGTATAATTTCTCCCTGGGGTGCTGAGAATCCTTCCTACACTACTCATTACAATCCCATTACTGCAAAGGGAGAGACAGACAGACAATGTAAATGAGAAAAGTAAATAAGAAAAGAAGAGAGAAAAGAAAAAAAGAACCAGTCTAACAGCTTGAGGAGAAAAAGAAAAAAGTTAGGAGAGAGAGTTAGAGAGAGAGAGAGAGAGAGTAATGAAGGTGCAAATTAGCATGATCTTTGAAAGTAAAGCTCATTATTTTAAAAAGAAAAAAAGAAAAGAAAACCATTATTTTAAAGTTGAGGATATTCAACAAAATAAGTTCACAAATACCAACTTCCTTTTTATTTTGAATATATAAATAAATAACAATTAAATATCACAGGTTTTCATTTTTACTATTTTTAATAGAAAACTCAATGCAAATGTTTTCAACTCTGATTGAAATATATTTCACTTGTTTTATATCAAACTGTTATTGTCCTTTTGAATATAATGAACAACATATTACAGACATTATTATTTTTGGTTTAGCTTACTTGATAGAGTACCCGACTAGGAGCCCCAAGGTTCCTGGTTTAATACAAGCCCTTACCAACTCAGTGCATGAGTAGCTGTTATGATTTTATTGGCTATCCTTTAGGCTTCAAGCAAGAGCACTTGTCCAGTGGAGATCCTTTGTATTAAGCAGAGCGCGATCCTTGAAAAAGAATCCTTTGGTTGTTCCTTGGTGCTTCTCAGTCTTGCAAGTCCTTGTCAATGATTACAAATGGGCGTCTCTCAGTATCAGCAATTAAGTAGTTAAGCAGCCACATATTGAGGCTGTTGATTGGTTGAGGTTTAAACCATGTGACCTCACTTAGTCTATAAATTTAAGTGGTGTATTGTAGCCCACCTTATATACCAAAAAATTCCAACAGTAGGACAGCTTGGATCTGTGCAGTGAAGCTGATGTTAGGTGTAGTGCTCCATCTTATATACAAAAGGCTAGCACTAGGGAAAAGGGGATAGACTCCCCTGCTGTCTGGCTAATACTGACAATAAGCCACACTGTTTACTTATCACTTTCACTCTAGCTTTAACTGGTGGTCTATCACTTGAGTCTAAGTGACAACAAGTCTCCTCATGTTTCCACATGTCTCCAGGACTCTTTTTAAGTATTCTAGTGGATTTCAACAATGCTGTGGATTGTATGTCTCTATTCTTCCTCTGATCTTTAGTTCCCCCAGTCTCTTTTCCAGGTCAGTGGGGGGTAGGAGACTGTTCCAAGTATGCCAACTACAATTGGTATCACTATCACCTTCATGTTCCTCTGCCTTTTCAGCTCTCTGCCAAGATCCTGTATTCATCTATCTTTTCTCTTTTTTTTTCTTTTTCTTTTTTTTTCTTTTTTTTTTCTCTTTTTTTTTTTTTTTTTTGTTTACATATGACAAAATGTTTAATTCAATTCCTGATTGTTTGCTGTGTTATAAAAGATGTATTCGTTTCAAGGATACACTCAGTTTTCAACACTGGCCACTTCATGAGCTTTGGTTTGTGCATGGCTCCGCATGTAAATCAGATTTTGTGTTCATCTGGCATCGTTACTCCCCTCCCTCCCCTCATCACCACCAGCTCTCACTCTCACAAGAAACCAAGGAATCTTTTCTTGTTTTTTTTGTTCTTATCTTTCATTTTCACTCTTTGGTCTACAGAAACAGCAAAATCCACTCAATGGCAAGTTCTTTTTTCTCAGTTAATCAACACAAAGTCTGTAATTATTATCAATCCAGAAGAACTTGAAAAAAAAAACTTATTACCTTGATACAAAATAATAATAATAATAATAATAAAATCAGAGGAAGAATTGGGACCATCCAAACAACAGCATTGTTAAGATCAGTTAGAATACTTAGAGTTCTGGAGACCTGAAGAAACTTGTTATCACTCAGATTCCAATTAAAGACCATCAGCTTATGCTGGTGTAAAAAAACTCACAAGTAATGAAATTATCATAATAATACAATGTTTGTAAGAGAACAAGGATAATAAATTGTCACTGAAAATGATAGAAAATGGATTAATAAAAAGATATAGCACACTGTTTCCAAGATGAGACCAAGTTTTCACATAAATCAAGCATTTATTTAACAAAAGAATTCCCTCTTCAATTGAAATTGCCATTAACAAAGCCAGACCAGGTATAAAATATGCATACATATTGGTTTGGGGAAATATGATTTCTGAGAGTTATATCATATTTAATAATATTTTCAAATATATTAATAACGTCTGCTTAGTAATCTAAACAGTTCTCTGTAAGCTGTTTATATAACTCGATGAAAACAGCAGACAACATTTTCTCTATTTGGAAACAGCAAATCCAAACTCAGACTCTTTTTTTCTTTCAAGCTGTTGTTGATTATATGAGGTTGTGTCAAAAAGTAATGCCATTTTGTTTAGGACAAGTTTAATTACCAACACAGGAACATGTATCATACATCAAAATGAAGCTGGTCCTCTGTGGATCACATCCTTACTTCTCCACATAGGGAAGTCAAAAAGTAATGCCATTTTGTTTAGGACAGGTAAATTACCAACACAGGAACATGTATCATACATCAAAATGAAGCTGGTCCTCTGTGGATCACATCCTTACTTCTATACATAGTCATCCTTTCCCTCAATAGCAATGTTTCCCCTTCAAATGAAAGCATGTATCCCCCCCCCGTAAAATTCTGTTGACTTTCTTTGAGCCACATCTTCGCTGCTGATTTTACTTCCTCATCACTGGAATAATATTTGCCTCTCAAACCATTTTTCATGGGGCCGAAGACATGATAGTCTGAGGCTAAAATTATTCCTATGATGAGGAAGTGAAATCTGTTGTGAAGAAGTGGCTCAAAGAACAGTCAACAGAATTTTATGGGGCAGGGATACATGCTCTCATTCAAAGGTGGAACATTGCTATTGAGAGATATGGTGACTATGTGGAGAAGTAGGGATGTGATCCACAGAGGACCAGCTTCATTTTGATGTATGATACATGTTCCTGTGTTGGTAATTATACCTGTCTTAAACAAAATGGCATTACTTTTTGAATCACCTTCGTATCTATCTAAATTCCTTCATTATATATCTATCTCAGTATCTATCTGTGCCTGAGATCCCAACAGTAGTAGTAGTAGTAGTAGTAGTTTCCATTGTCAACGCCCGCCACTCACACGCACCACGAGGGGAAAAGAAATAAACATTCAAAGTCTTACTACTACATATGTCTACGTGTGAATCTTTATACTCCACTACTAACACATACGACCCAGCAACAGTATATAACATGTATGATTTTGTGGCCTGAGTCGAGCGCTATGCAATGCAACACATTTTGATGTATGATACATGTTCCTGTGTTGTTAATTATACCTGTTCTAAACAAAATGGCATTACTTTTTGACTCACCATCGTAATAAATAATATCGTCTGCTGATATAAATAAGTAACTGTTTCTAAATTGATGGTTTGTCTGCTAATCTTGTAAACTCTTTCTTGCCTACAGAATTGGCCATCTACCAAAGTTAGCTTTGTATAAGAAATATTGCTAACTTTGGGTATTTAACAAAAAACAACAAAAAAAAAATAATTACCACCACACTGATCATAATAGAGCAAATATCTATTTTTCAAGATAAACACTTTAAATAGAAAAGAGCAAGGGTTAGCTGATAAAACTACATTTCAACTTCATACTTTGACTTTTCGTAACTAATTGGTATTTTTTCTGATAAGATAAAGCAAGTGTTCTTCCATGCTGTAGCCATGTTAGTGCTGCTGTATGGCTGCACCATTCTAGATGCCAAGCAGAAGATCGACCAAAAATGATGACCAATAGGGACAGGGGACGAAAAAGAGTCATGAGAATCTGTGTTGTCAGCATGCGACCTGATGATGATGACTAACTATATATACAAGAGTAATGAACGACTTACAGTAAACTTAGACATGTTCAAAAACATATCCCATGGAATGAATCGGTCCTTTTTTTTTTTAGGTTAAGGATTGGTCTTATTACTAGTATATAATATATATATATATATATATATATATATATATAGCAATGGTTCTCAACCGTTTTTTACCTATTGTGACCCCCATTTAATCCTATTTTACTCTGGTAGACCCCCCATAGCCATTTTTTAAAAATCCCATTGTATTTTTATAGTTAAATACATTTTACTTGCCTGGTTCCCAAAAAATGTTATATGGATCCCAGTTGAGAATCACTGATATAGAGAGTTCTATTCTATTAGTCCTACTTGTATTAATTCTTGTTAACTTATAATTTCTATAATAAATTATTTAGCTATATATTTACATTATATGTACTAGCAAATATATTGCAAGTCATAAAATATCATATTAAATTAGAAAGTCTAAATAAACTAAATATGCAGATAAAATGATTTGAAACAGAGAGGGGTATAATCGAAAAATAAAACAGTTGTAGGCTAAACTTTTCTAATTTAACTATTTAGTTAAATAAGAAAGTGAAGAATAAAATTACTGATTTCTTTAAGATTTATCTCCGAGATTTTTGCTCATATTCATTAAGATAAAATCAAATAATTAGAAATCAACAATGCACATATTTATTAAAATCAAATTTTAAATATCAATATATTAGCCTTCCCATTCACACAGTAAACCACTTTTTGTTGTACATATAAATACAATTGCTTATTAGTATAGATATGACCAGCAGTATTAATAATAATTTTATTATAATTGAGGCTTAAATAAAAATGAAGAATGTGATGTATAATAACTAAATGGATAGTGACTTGAGTAGTGATATAGTTTCGGTTACAGACAAACAAACAAATAATCTCCATTATATTAAGATATATTATATTTTAATTCTATCAATGACACTTACAATTATTCCCAATTTATAATGAATTTCTATAGTAAAATTTTTAGAAATACATTTACCCTATATCTATTCTGTCAGTAATGCCTGTATT
The DNA here is from genome assembly GCA_023376005.1 of Doryteuthis pealeii. NCBI lineage: Eukaryota > Metazoa > Mollusca > Cephalopoda > Myopsida > Loliginidae > Doryteuthis > Doryteuthis pealeii. Next base: position 106,994,174 of record CM042154.1, read on the forward strand.
AATTCCTGACCACTGACAATCCGTGTTTCAGTGTATAATATATGGACTGAAGAAACTTGACAAAACAAAGTTGGTCCTTTGTTTTATATTTTTCCCCAATTACTAGTTTGCTTTGTTGTCTATTCTGTCAGTAATACTTGGATTAATTCCAGACCAATAACAATTCTTTTTATAATGTATTTTATATAGACTGAAGAAATTTTCTAATAATTTTTGTAATAAATCAGTTCCTAATAATGTAATGTTTACATTTATGGAAAACACTCTGGAAAAATATATTTTTCTCTTTTCAAAAACATTCCCCTTATTTATTCAATGAACCTCATATGTTAACTTTAAGATATGCAAGAGTGAAAAGAATTTGTCTATCAGCATACTCTGTTTAAGTAAGTGACCTTTTGTCACATCCTGCTCATGTGAAAAGGTTGGTAAATATGTATGTTATATCCTAACCCCCTAGGCAGGAAATAACCCCAGATGGGTTGATATGCCATTAAGATCCATCAGCCAGCCAAATGAACAATACTTCCAGTGCTATAGCCATTTTTGTAGGATTATTATTATTTATTGGATAATTTTACAGAAAAGTCTTAAATATTTTTCTCTGACAGAATAAGCTACTGTGGTATCAGTTTGACCCTTTCAAAGGCACATTGCTCAGTAACACCCCCCCCCACACACACACACACACCTCACCCCAGGACAAGTTAAAAAAATTATTTGTTATTACAAGATTGGACAAAGTACATTATCTTTTTCAGTTAGAAGTTCATAATGTTTCCATTGGCAATTCTCTAACCATCATCAGATAAACAAGTGATTTTTCCCCCCCCCCTCTAGTCGACAGAGATTTATAAATCAAAATGTTCTGAACTTATCACTGTGTATACAATTCAAATAGAATAGACACTTTCCACAACAGTTGAGAAATCTTTTAGACCCCCCGAAAGAAAAAGAAAAAGAAAAATCAAACTTTCTAATACCTCAGATTAAATTATCCAATCAATATGAAGCATTTTTAAGTTTCAAGATATTAATTCATTTCTTTTTATATTCAATATTTTGGAATTTAGACTTGAATTCTAGGCATAAGTGTTCAGAGATGCTGATAGGTATGCATCCTGCATCACTGACACATAAAAATCTAAAAGGACGCAGTAAAATTGTATCCATGCATCCAGTGTTTATTTTTTGTTCCCCACCATTTCAAGTTTACATTTCAATATTTTCTTGGAAATGAATTACACGCGATGGAGTACAAGGTAGGGGTTAGATGGCTTTAGTTGTTCATAGATTAAAAAAAATATATAATTTATTAAGAAACTTTTGTTGGAACCCATCAAATTTCCCAGGGACTCATTCAAAATATTGCAAAACTTTTGACTCATCCGAGTAAAAGACATAACTTTAAAAACAAAAGAAAAACATTTCATTATTTCTAAGACAAATTCCTGCAAAGAATTTAACTGCTGAAAAATGTAAAAAGAAGCGTTTGGGGAGGGAGGGGGGTTAAAAAAGAATGCATGTAATTCTTGCTGATTCTAAGTTTTCTGAGTGAATATTTTATAAAATTCATCACAATGGTTTGGGTTTTTTTTCAGGTTTTTTTGTTTTTTTACTTATATATATAAATATAAATATTTAATTTCTAACCATACTTTGTTTATTTGTAAAAATTAAATTACTCAACATGAATAAAAAAAAAATCAGATGCAATTGATAATAAGAATTACACTTTGTTCCTAAGGTTTAAAACAAAACATAATATAATATATACATACATATATATATATATATATATATATATATACTAGCAAATATATGCACCCTCCAGGTGCAAGTATTTAAGTTTTAATGTAATAAAATATTATATTGAATTAGAAAGGCTAATAAAACTAAATAAGAATGCAGTTAAAAAGATTTGAAACAGAGGGGGGTATAATCGAAAAATAGAACAACTGAAACTTACTCTTCCATCACTCTCGTCTTTCATTGTTATTTTTCTAATTTAAGTATTTAGTTAAAAGAGGAAGTAAAGAATAAATGACAGTTATTTTTTCTTGTTGATGGATTTCATTTAAGATCCATTGAAGAGATTTTTGCTTATATTCATTAGAATAAAACCAAACAGTTAGAAATCAATAATACTAAGTACATATTTATTAAAATCAAATTTTTAATATCAATATGCAAATTAACCTTCCCGTTCACACTGTAAACCGCTATTTTGTTGTATATATAAATACAATTCAATGTTATTAGTATGTAAATATGGTTAACAGTATTAATAATGTAAAACAATTTTATTAATAATTGAGGTTTAAATAAAAATTAAAAATCATTGAGAATGGGATATCAATAACTAAGGGAATTATGTAAATATAGTTTCGGTTACAGACAGAAAAACACACAATCTCCATTATAATAAGATATATATATATATATATATATATAATACATGATATTTTAATTAAGTATGTATTAACCAACCCCTTTGCATGAGGCGAATGTGACACAAGGTATATTTTTAAGCAGAGTTCAATAAGTTTGAATTCAGAGTTTTCCTTCTCCTAGACTGGTTGCCAAACCAAAGCTAGAGAATTCAGTATGGTTTTAAAGTATTAAAGAAATCTCATTGCTTTCTCTTCCTTTGGTAACATCAACTAAAACTTCTCTCATGCAAGAGAAATCAGTATGTGTCATCATTTGCAGAGATAATTACAGGTATAGACACACTTTGATATTGACTGGGGTGCCTGTTTTAAAATGATGGTGATCAAGCTAGTCTCATGAACTGGTGTAGTGAATTTGGTTCAGACCATAAAAATGAGACATATCATGTAACCTGGTTTAGTTGAAGAGGTGCTACTCATGTAGCCTGTCTTGGAAAGGGATAGCCTGGGTGAGACCATCCCTCTCCAGGTCACGATTGAATTTGGAGTTTTTCTTCTCGTTGACTGGTTTAAAGAGCCCAGTCTGCCCTACTGTTTACCCCTAGCTGAAAGGAGAATAGTTGATTCATACATTGGCCAAGGGGAAAAATAGACCTTGTGTCACATCCTGTTTGTGCTTTGTCTGGAAGAGACAATGATTGGTTTGGTGATAACATTTTACAGTGGGATAAATAGTATTATTCATTTCGAGTGAATCTTAAATGAAATCCATTAACCTGGTGCAAGGGGTTAGGATACTTATGCATATATATATATAAAAACTGTAGAATTATCACTGATGTGGTTGTGGTTGTAACCCTTTGCTTCAGAAAGGAGTCTACAGAATCAGCAACCAAATAGACAAAAATTTGCTTCTCTCCCTTTGGGGGTAAAATATGGAAAAGAATCTGACAATATATAGAAATAGGAAAAATACAAAGTATTCCAAAAAAGATGAATTTATTACAATGTTTATGTCAACATTTAAATATTTCGGTTTATGTAAAACCTTCTTCAGGAATAAAAAGAAGAGAAAAAGATGTTTTTGTTGATCAAAAACATTCATCATCTTTTGAACATCTTTTTCTCTTCTTTTTATCATATTGTCCAGAAGAAGGTTTTACTAAACCAAAATGTTTAAACATCGACATAAACATCTTATTATAATGGAGATTGTGTGCTTATCTGTCTGTAGCCGAAACTATATTACTACCAAGTCACAATTCCTTCAGTTATTTACGTCACATTCTCCAAGATTTTATTCTATTCAAATCTCAATCATTAATAAAATTGTTTTACATAATAAATACCGTTGACCATATCTCCATACTAACAACATGCAATTGTATTTAAATATACAACAAAAATAGCAGTTTACAGTGTAGGCTGGTAGGTTAATTTGCATATTGATATGAAAAGATTGATTTTGATAAATATGTACTTGGTATTATTGATTTTTAATTGTTTGGTTTTATCTTAATGAATATTAGCAAATACCTCGAGGATAAATCGTAAAATAAATTCATTAACAAGAAGAAATAACTGTAATTTTATTCTTTACTGCCTATTTTAACTAAATAGATAAATTAGGAAAATTTAGTAATGAAAGACGGGAGTGAAGGAAGACTAATTTCAGTTGTTCTTATTTTCGATTATACCCCCCCCCTCTGTTTTAAATCTTTTTATCTGCATTCTTATTTAGTTTATTTAGCCTTTCTAATTTGATAAATTTTATTACATTAAAACTTAATTACTTGCACCCAGAGGGTGCATATATTTGCTAGTCATAATAAAGAAGTTGGAAGTGTGTGGTGTAAGGGTTAGAGTCATAGGAAATGGACTTGTCGACTCGAGTTCAAATCCTGGACAGGGCTGTTTGCATTTCACATAGCACTAATACCCTTGGGAAACGTATGAATCCAACTACTCTTCCTCCAGCTATGGGTAAATAATAGGGCAGATTGGACTCTTTAACCTTAGGTAACCACTCTAGGAGAAGGAAAACTTTGAATTCAAACGTGTTAAACTCTAGTATTATTAGTGTTATTCGGACTATTGTCCCCATCTTCATTGTTATTTGTACAACGTTTCGGCAAATAACAATGAAGATGGGGACAATAGTCAGAATAACACTAATAATACTAATCTTCAAGCCTCATCTCAAACATTCAGAGAAGTAGTGTTAAACTCTGCTTAATAAATTGACCTTGTGTCACATTCTGAGGGGTTTTGTAAATATATAAACATCATAATAAATTTATTTTCTCTCCCTTTGTAGAAAGACTATATTTCATATTAATTTGAATTGTCATCTCTTCCATTCATTCTTTATTTGTTGTTCTTCTGTTGAATTTTCTGGAAACATTAGACATTATGTAAAACTATTATCTGAAGCCAGAGAACATTAAAATACAAATTCTATATGTCTTCATTTTTTTGTCCATTGCTACTGAAATACAAAAGAGTGTTCTTTATGGTGTTTTAATGTAATAGATCTAACCAAACACCCTGAAACAATAAGGACCATTTCCATTTGGGTCATTAATCTTTTTACCTATGAAGAAAGATATCAAAGAAATGAATTATAAATGTGCATTATATGTTCCGAATCATTAGCACAAATATTGAGCAAACTTGTTGTAACAAAACTTTACTATTCTAATTAAATTTCCCATTGGTGGAACATTCAGCTAAAAAGTTGAATGAACTACAAAACTAATAATGTCTCTTTTCTCCACAACTACATAGATAATCATTGGAGGCAATGAGCATGGAGAACTGGGTGAGGCTGTTTGCAGTTCACATAGTGCTAATGCCCTTGGGAAAGGTACAAATCTAGTTATTCTTGCCCAAACTATGGGTAAATAGTATAGCAGACTGGACTCTTTAACCTTGGTATGGCAACTGGTCGAGGGGAAGGAAAACTCTAAATTCAAACTTGTTAAACACTGATTAAAAAATTTTCTTGTATCACATCCTGGTTGTGGTAATGTTACATACTGAGGTTTTCATGGTACCAAATCGATATAATGTTGTATACCCTTTCTTACTTCTTTACTTCTATATCTTGGACATCTATTCTTCTGGCCGGCTTTGGTTCTTCTTCTATCATCTTAACTTGGTCTGGTCTAGCGTTTGGTGTTTCTTGGGGACTTCGGGTCTGGTCTTCTATGGGGATTTCTCATTGTCAGAAGCCCTGTGTCATTGTTAGTTTTTAGGTAATAAACACAAGACTTCGATTTCCTTTGATGTTACTTTATTTGTAAATCCCCAAACCAGACATCTGCGCACATCCTACGAGCTCGGTTCCTACTTGCTAACTGCTCGGCTTCTAACTCCTAACTGAGTCTTACTTACTATTACTTAAACCGGAAGACAGGGTCTTCTGTGCCTTACGGTTCTCACGATTTATCCCTGGAAGGCAAGGTGAGAGTGAGGTCAAGCGCCATCACTCACTCTCAGGGCTATCAGCTGCACTAATCGCCATTATGTTTCTACACTATTGCCATAAATATTAGGTATCTAATAATTATGTAACAGTAGAGGTATTGGGTAAATATATACATACATATATATAATATATATATATATATATATATATATATATATGTATATTGCAGATCCCATGATGATTATCTCTAGGACCAGGGACAACTCAGTCACCAGGAGTCTCGGAATTATCAGGTGCTTTATGATATATAAGCATTAAGGTTTAATGTGGCTAGCAAATTAATCAGATTTTACCTCTCTGACCAATCCGTAAGTTGATCAGTGTAGGGTGTTGCAGATCACATGATGACAATATCCGGGATTATGGACCACTAAACACAATCACCTATGGGTTGCCACCCATGGCTATTTTCATTTGGGGGATGGAGTTGTTACCCTTCTGCATCAAGGAATGCAGTTGATGTATTTGAGGCCCTGCTGACAAGGCAAGACAAGCATAGGAATTTTAGGAAATTTGTATGAACTATAAATGGCTTAATCAGAAAAGAAATTATTGATGTCTATTTTGTCCTTTCTTTCTCTTTCATTATTTCTTATTACTTTTTTTTTTAATGGGTCCATTAGTTCTCTCCCTTTACCTCCTGCCTCTTCTACAAGAGAGGCAATTTGAAAAGCCTTTGAATGAATGAGGTATAAAAGTGCCTTAGCTCAGAAGTTCATAAATAAGTTAATTATCAAAGTGAAGCATTAAGGCCAGTCCTCTCTTTCTCTGTTGAATCCATAAAATGGCCGACGAGCTTGATACCGAGATTTGCATTTAGACAAGCGGAAATGGGAGACAAACCAAAGAAATAGCCGGCTGAGATTTGAGAAAGATTGCTTGTTCTTCTCAATCTAAAATTTGTGGGAATTTTTAATTGCTTACTGGAATTAAAGCCATTTTCTTTTCATGGACGTTATTAGGGCTGGGAAGAGAGTTTTATTTCTATTTATTCATCATATAAAAATGATAAATTCTAGTATATTTTTTTTTCAAAAGAAAAAGAATTTGCAAAATGGTGGGTGTGGCTAATAAAACCCTAGGTTATGATTGTTATTTAGATGTCATTTATTTGAAATTATAATCCTTCCCATTAAAAAAAAAACAGTAGGATTATTTACATATGAATTAGCACTTCTGCAAATGGATATGGCGAACCAAGTTCAAATCTTGGATGAAACTGTTCGCATTTCACATGTAATGGGGGTGCTTGTGGTGCAATAGTTATCATTGTATACAATGGATACGGTGAACTGAGTCCAACCCCTGGACGAGGCTGTTTGCATTTCACATCATTCTAATACCCTTTGGAAAGGTATGTATCCAACTATTCTCCCTTCAACTATGGGTAAATAGTAGGACAGCCTGGGCTCTTTAATATTGGTTGGGCAATCAGTCTAGGAGAAGGAAAACTCTGAATTCAAACATGTTAAACTTCACAAGAGAAATTGAACTTATTCACATCCTGCACATACAGAGGTGTTAGTAGATATGTAATACCTTTACTATCTACCAAATTTTCTTGTATTTGTACCTATATAAACACCATCCATGGTTGTTTTAAAAATGATAAGATATAAAACACAAGGAGGCCTAAAATTTATTTTACCTGAACATTAATATCTATTGATGTTTGAGTAAGATAACTTTTGGGACAGCCTGTTTGTATTTACCCTGTATGTATTTATCACCACTTCCTCATGATCAGTCAATTTTTCAGCAGAGTTTAACAGGTTTTAAATTCAGAGTTTTTTTTTCATCTAGACCAGTTGTCAAATTGCTCAAGTATTAATAGCAAAAATGCAAATTGCTCAAGTGTTCCGTGCAAAAATGCAAATTGCTCAAGTGTTCCGAGCAAAAATGCAAATTGCTCAAGTGTTCCGAGCAAAAATGCAAAATTGCTCTGCAAAAATGCAAAATTGCTCAAGTTTCCGCAAAAATGCAAATTGCTCAATGCAAAATGCAAATTGCTCAAGTGTTCAAAAAATGCAAATTGCTCAAGTGTTCCGAGCAAAAATGCAAATTGCTCAAGTGTTCCGAGCAAAAATGTAAATTGCCCAAGTGTTAATAGCAAAATACAAATTGCTCAAGTCTTCACAGAAAAAATTACAAATGATCTATTGCCGAGTAATGTTTCCTGCCTGACATCAGTTGACTCACTGATAATCTGAATGAAACAAAAAAACACAATTTTCTTGCTTCATCAAATCAAAATTGTTTTTTAATGTATGCACCCCTCTCACCTTACCAGATTCATTTTATTTCTTTTTTGTTTCATTTTTTTTTTTTTTTTTAACAATTTTTATTTCATTTGTTAATCTTTCCTCTCATTATTTTCTTCTATAATTTTATTTTTTTCATCTCTATTTTACACTTAATACCCTTGTTCATCATTCTTCCCTTTGACTAATTTTTTGCCCCCTTTTTTATCCTCATCCTTATTGTTATTCCTTTTTTGTCTATTTCTAGTTGTTCCTAGTCATTTCCTTCAATTATATTTTTAAAAAAGGGGGGGGGGCTATTGCTCCTTGTTACAGACTCTTTCATTACCATGATTTTGTTAAAATTCCTTAATTGTTGAAAGAAAAAGATCTGCCACTCATCTTCTGATTCCAAAACAAGGAATTCTTGGTATTTGATTCCAACTTGCCTTTCTTGTGGGAATCGTCAGCCTGGAATGAATTTCTTGTTTATTCAATTTGCTGCCTTTGAGTCGGGGATTTGTTGGGTTTTTTTTTAAAATCCGTATTAATCTATAATGGAATTATAATGTTTATTCCTGTATAAAGAAAAAGAAAACAATTGTATCAAAAAGAATAAGGAAAATAGTGAGATGAAGTCATATTATACACAAATGTGAGATTTTAGCTGCCCTGTCATCTGTGCAGCTTTGAAAGTCACAAAGTGAATCAATGCACAACGTATCTGTAAACCAACTAACACAATCTTTCTTGCTTTTATCTCTTTCCAGTATATCTGATTTTTTAATAATTCTCTTTTTACTCTTAATTACTTCTCTCTCTCTCTCTCTCTCTCTCATTATCTCTTTCTCTCTCTCTTTAATATAATATATATATATATTTTAACAATGGAAAGGAGTAACCTACTCGAGTTTCATCGATTGATTCTTCAGGGTTACTTTAGTTAAATTAATCGAGTTTTCGATTAATCTTAGATGGTATAATACATGCCCGTTGGAATGGGACTTATCTTTAGTAGAAATAAGCGTTCCTCTACTAAAGATAAGTCCCATTCCAAGCAATTATACCATCTAGATAATCGAAAACTCGATTAATTTACTAAAGTAACCCTGAAGAATCAATCGATGAAACTCGAGTAGGTTACTCCTTTCCATGGTTAAAATAAATTTTTGCTCTACATTGTATTGAGCACTTTGTATTTGTTTTTTCTCAATCTTAACCTCTGGATACTGTGCGATTCCAACGATCGTACTCATACCCACCGGTAAGTTACTACTTATACATTTACATATATATATATATATATATATATATATATATGTAAGATGAACAAAAAGTGATGACAAACAGGAATATTTCTTTTATGTTGTCTATTTTTCTCAACTAGTTTCAACCTTTGGTATTGGTCAGGAGAAAATTTATTATTAAAGAAATTGTTTTTAGAAAGTTTTAAAAATTAAAAGAAATTTTTAAGTGTTTGACAAACCACTATAATCCAGGCAGAGAAGTGTATTAGAAGTGGCAAGTCCATCTGTTCAGTAAAAAAAAACTTCTTTTTGTTAAATTCATTTGAAATGTTCTTATATATATGTGAGGAAGGTATATATATATATATATAGTTGTCAGGATGGCCTAATGTCGGTATCAGGCAGATAGCAAGTGAGTCTACCCTTTTTAACTAGTGCTAGACCAAGGAGATTGTTTTGCATCTGAGGTGGGGTGCCACACCTATCATCAGCTCCTCACTTCACACAGATCCCTGTGCTACTCATATACTGAGTTGGCAATTCATAGTCAAGTGCTCAACTGACTAAGCTAAACCAGCATAATATATATATATATATATATATATATATATGTATATGTGTGTGTGTGTGTGTGAATAAAAGTCAGTTGACTGTGGAAGTCCTTATGAAAGGATGAAATATTTCAACTCTCAGACTTGTTTGAGTTATTATTTTTTGTTCACTATCCTTTTACCTACCTCATATATGTGTGTGTGGGAAGCGCGTGGTGTAATGGTTAAAGTCATGGGAAATGGACTCGTCGCCCCGAGTTCAAATCCTGGATGTGGTAATTGCATTTCACTTAGCGCTAATACCTTTGGGAAAGGTATGAATCCTACTCTTCCTCCAGCTATGGATAAATAGTAGGGCAGACTCGACTCTTTAACCTTGGTTAGGTAACCTGTCTAGGAAAGGAAAACTCTGAATTCAAACCTGTTAAACTCCGCTTAAGAAATTGACCTTGTGTCACATCCTGCTCATGCGGAGGGGTTGGTAAATACATATATGTGTGTGTGTGTTTGTATGTGTGCAGAAAAAAAAATGAAATGATTTAATTTCTTCATAGGTAATCCCCATGGCATAGTAGCTAATCTCCAGGCATTATATAACCCTAGATGAATTGACATGCCATCAAAATCAACCATTGTATGAGACTATGCTAAACTTAATAAATAACTATCAGAATGCTGGCTTTATCAAAAGACAACATCAAAGAATTTAGATGAATTCCCATCATTCATAAACACTGTTCAATGATCAAAACAAACTCTTTTTCTTTCTTTCTTTTTTTTTTTTTCTTTTTTTTTTTTTTGATTTTCAAAAAATACTGCCTACCTTCCAAGGGAGGATGTGAATTCAAAGAATAATAAGTTGTGCAATTTTCTTATTTTTATTTTTCTATTAGAAACTACTGAACACTTTTTTTTTTTTATTGAATTTTATATTCACACTTATTGAAATATTTATTGGTAAGAGATTAATTTCTGTCATGTTTAGGTTTTTGAAGTTAAATTTTTCTTGCTGCTAAAATGGCTGGCCTTTTTTTTCCTTTTTTTTTTTTTTTTCTTTTTCTTTCTGTTTTCTTTTTTTCTTTTTTCTTTTTAAATGATCAGTTTAAACTTTGGCAAGTGGTAAATGAAAAGAAGAAGAAAACATGCTGCAATCATGAATTCATTTAAATAAACAGTTTCTTTCCCTTTGTTGTCTAGATCATTACGTTTTGGCTGGTGGCTTTTAATGGCTTTTCTCAAATGGATATCAGCCTTAATAGTCGAGCTTAGAATATGCTGACTATATCCCTTGAAAAGGGGTAAGATTCCTTCAAAAAGGGGCTGTCCCTGGTATGACACTAAACTACATCTGATAGTGAGGCTCCATATCCCTTCATTGCCATTATGATTCCCCAACTTCTAGACATAAAATAACTCTAGACAGGGCTTAGAATATGCTGACTGTAATCCCTGCAGAGTAGTGAGAACCCTCCAAAAAGGGATGTCCTGGGTATGACACTAAACTGCATCTGATAGTGAGGCTCTAGTTCTGGAGATCTGAGAAGTGTACAGTACTCCTTCATTGCCATTACTTCCAGGTCTACTCTGTACTATTTTTGTTTTAATAATATAATATATAATATCAGTAATTATGATATATAATAATGATAATATAATTTTCTATTTCATTTCCAGTGGTTTATTCTATGTAATTATAGTTGATTAATTAGGAGTTAAAGTTGGCCTTGCCATCAAAAGGTTCTGGGTCTGATACCGGCCCTCACTAACTCGGTACATGAGTAGCACAGCTTGAATTTGTGCAGTAATGTGGGGAACTGATGGTATGTGTGGCACTCCACCTGTTACATATTGATGGGCATACCGTCAGTTTTGGACAGTATAGAAGGTAGATTTGAATTCAAATCAGGAAAATATTATTTGAATTCAGGCCTGGCTGTTGAAGTAGTTGTGGATTTGACTGACAGTTAATAATCTTAGTCTGACTTCCACTTCCTGTTGTGAGTCAAAGTGTGAGAAAGGCTTTTAGTTTAGACAGTTTGTTGCTAGCCATCATGATGTAAAGACGCAGTTAAGTGGACTCACCCTGTGTGGTTATTGGCTCCAGATCTTAAGAGATTAAATAAAAATGTGATTCACAAAATATGTCTTGTGTTGGTCACTACAAACAAATGACCACCAAGGCATCACCAACATCTTAAGATTAAGAAACTGCCTGGAATAAATTAGGATTGTTACATATTGATGGGCGTATCATCGGTTTGGGATGGTTAGTGTAGAAGGTAGATTTGAATTCAAATCAGGAAAATACTGTTTGAATTTGAGCCTGACCGTTAAAACTGGTAGATTTGACTGACTGGTAATAACCTTGCTCTGACCTCCACTTCCTGTTGTGAGGCAAAATGTGAGAAAGGCTTTTAGTTTAGACAGTCTGCTGCTAGCCATCATGATGTAAAGACACAGTTAAGTAGGCTCCTGTGCATGGTGATTGAATCCTAAGTCTTAAGAAATAAAAATGTGATTCACAGAAGAAATGCTTTTTTTGTTGTTAATCAAAAGCTAACCAACAACGCAGAGCCATTTTAGGACGAAGAAAAAGCAGAATCAGGAAAATGGCTAAGAAGTTAAAAGAACTACTCTGACAATAGACACCCTCACTGTCTGGCTGATACTGATAATAGGCTACTCCGCCTACTTTACTTTCTTTTAATTAAGAGTTGTATTTTGGTAAGGGTGACAATACTTTCAGATCACCCTTTACAATAAACCATTGTGCTGAAAGAATAACCATCTTTTTTTTTTTTCTTGGAGAAAAATTTAGGTTAGGAAGATTTAAACAATCTCAGTGAGCATATCACCTGCCTCATGAAGTATTTATAAATGGGTTAGGAATTATAAATCATAATTTCTTTTTTCATTATTATTATATAATCATGATCTTGTTTTTTTTTTTATAATCATGATCATTTTTTTTATTTATGTGAAGCTACTCAAGATCAAAATAGAATTCTTTAATAATTTTCTTATTTCTTGAAGTGATTAGGATTACAGTTTGAAAAGAACAATATTCCTCATGTTTCTTCCGGCAAAATATTAATTTGTATACTTGACATGGACAGCTGCAAACAATGCTTTCTTCTTAGAAAGGGAAGGAAAATAAAGATAAATACTCAATAGATGTTGTGGAAAAGAGGATTAATGAAATTTTAAAATTTCATAAACCCAAATATAAACCCATCTGCATGAGCTGGATAGGATACAAGATCAATTTTTAAGCAGACTTTAGCAGGTTTGACATTCAGAATATTCATTCTCCTAGGTTGGTTGCCATAACAAGGTTAAAGGTCTGTATGAACTCAGAAGAAAAGAGTAAAACCCCTCTGTATGAGCAGGATAGGATACAAGATCAATTTTTAAGCAGACTTTAGCAGGTTTGACATTCAGAATATTCATTCTCCTAGGTCGGTTGCCATAACAAGGTTAAAGGTCTGTATGAATTCAGAAGAAAAGAGTAAAACCCCTCTGCATGAGCAGTACAGTGATGCTGATAGCTTTTTAATTTAGTGCGTCCTTAGATGCACAGATTTGATTTGAATGAGTCCCAGGAAATTTGATGGGTCCCAACTAAAGTTTCTTAATAAATTGTAGAGTTTTTATCTATGAACAACTAAAGCCATGTAACTTCTACCTTGTACTTGTAATTTGTTTCCAAGAAAATATTGAAATGTATTTACAGTTAGCTGGAAATGGTAGAGGGAAGGGAAAAAAACACTGGGATGCATAGATACGATTTTTCTGTGTCCTTTTAGCTTTTTATGCGAACGTGACGCAGGACACATACGTATCAGCATCTTTGGCAGTATATGATAAAATGTCAATTTTTAAGTGGAGTTTAATAGGTTTGAAATTCGGAGTATTCCTTCTCCTTAGTAGGTTGCCATGCCAAGGTTAAAGATCTACATAAACTCAATTAAAACAGAGTTTGTGTGTTTTAAACAAGATGGGATTTTGCATTAAATGGTAAGCTTCTGAAATTAGTAGACCAATTCATATATCCAGGTAACAATATCTCATCTACAGAAAACAATGTCAATATATGCATAGATAAAGGCATGGACTGCTATTGGTAGGTTATGGATCATATGGAAATCTGAAAATATGATCTCTTTGATAAAATGAAATGGGAATTCTTCCAAGCTGTAACCATGTCAGTACTATTGTATGGCTGCACCACTTGGACTTTAATGAAATACTTGGAGAAAAAGCTAGATGTGAACTACATAAGAATGCTGCATACTTTCTTGAACAAATCCTGCAAGCAGCATCCAACAAAAAAGCAGCTGCAAGGCCACTTCTTCCCATCTCACAAACAATCAAAGTAAGACAAGAGAGACATGTTGGGCATTACTTGAAAAGTAAAGATAAACTTGTAAGTGATGTTCCCCTGTGGACGCCTGCATATAGACACACCTGATGAAATAACACACGTCTTGCTAACTATCTGAATTTTTGAGATTAGGCATGATAATTTGTATAATTTGGATTTCTTGTTCACTATGAGATTCAGTTTACTGGAAGATGCTCAAATTCTTCTTTATCTTTTTTCTTTTTTTTTTCTTTTTTTTTTTTTTTCTTTTTAGGATTTTAAATATTTGCTCTGCACAACTCCCCTCCCCCCAAAAAACTTTTTTTTTTATTACAGTCTCATTTTCATTATTTCATTCTCCTACTTAAGACCAGTCATGATGGCTATTTTTATTCCTAATGATAGCTTCTTGTTTTCCAATAGTCAGTTTTTCTTTATATATATATATATATATATATATATATATATATATTCTCTCTTTCTCTCAATTTCTTTCTTGAAATCTTTGTTTTTCTTTTTAGTCTAAGCCTGGTTTTCTTCCTTTATTAAGTATATCAAATAGTTTTGTTTCATTTCTTTATCCTCAATAAGATTAATTTTCTTTAGCAAAATAATTTTTTTTTTTTCATAAATTTCTAGAAGTCTAATCCTCTTAATTTTGGGAGCGTGTTTTTCTGAGGTGCAGTTTTTATAGAAGTGGATATACAAAGAATTTTTGCTATGCAGTCAAAACGGCCAGACAAATATTTGCGCGAATTTTGAGTTATTCCCTCCCAGATACTCCAACTCCAGCATGAAGGAATATACAGCTAAACAACGTTAGCTGAATATTGATTTTGCAAAAGTTTACTCTGAACATGGGAAAGTCGCCAAATAATTCTATCTGATAATATGAGATGTTGCTCAAAACAATTCAGGGTGGCCCATTAAGTATTTCCAGAGAACTAAAATACTTTTTATTTTTTATTTTGGCACTTTGACATCTATATGGGCCAATTAATAATAATCATCATCATCATCAATTCTCTTTATTCATTTACCATCTGTCCCTATCAGTCCTTGCTCTTGGCAAGTCCTGTAGATGACATCCAGTGTCAGCACAGAGCTGAAGTATTTACCAACCCCTCCACATGGGCAGGATGTCGGAGGTGCATGGTGTAATGGTTAGAGTCATAGGAAATGGACTCGTTGACCAGAGTTCAAATCCTGGACAAAGCTACAGTTCACATAATGCTAATACCCTTGGGAAAGGTATAAATCCAACTACTCTCCTTCCAGCTATGGGTAAATAGTCAAGCAGAATGGTTGGCCTTTGTTAGACAACCAGTCTAGATGGAAAAATCTAAATTCAAACCTGTTAAATCGACTTGGGTGGTCACTACTAGAATAGACTCAGTCATAATTAATGATCTATTTCACTAAAGATGTGACACATATCAATTTTTAAGAGGAGTTTAACAGCTTTGAATTTAGAATTTTCCTTCTTCCTGCCTAATTGCCATACCAAAGTTAAAGGGCCCAGTTTTACCTATTATTATATACATATATATATATATATATATTTACTCAACCAATTCACCACAAGTATGGCATCACATACACACAAGGTTGCAGTTACGTGGGATCCAGCAAGGATCAAACTCGCTATTCAGTAATAATGGATCTGCAAGACTAGCTTGCTAACTATTATGCCATGATGGGACACCCGAAAATTAGCTTAGTATGGCCTGAGGCAAAATGGGAAGATTGATTTCAATCAATTATCCAACATGCTTGCCTTGAAAATCAGCATTTAGAATCTTAAGATTTATGTCTGGTCGTGAATGCTGACCTTTGATAAAGATAGGAAATTTACATCTCTCTAACGAATCAACCAAGCAAGTATGGCTTTTGAGATAGGCTGAAGATTCAATTATTAAGACTGAACTTTCATCTTAAGTGTGTGTTAGAAAAGTTTTAATTTCAGATCATCTAAATCTGTCATACCCAATTATCATTCAAGCAAATGATTGATAAAAATCTTGAAAAAAAAAATTCTTTGTAATCAACCATTTTGATTTTTTTTCTTCTTCTCTCCAAAAAGAGGCAGAATGTCTCAGTTTTTAGGAATCTTTTTTGCTTAATTACACAAGTGTCACTAATTAACTCATAAATAATAATAATAATAATAATAATAATAATATAATAGTGGTAGTAGTAATAATAATAATAATAATATAATAATATAATAATAATGATGATAATGATAATGATAGTAATAATAGCTTTGACTTCTGTACTTTTTTAATCAATTGTTTTTTTTTTTTTATTGGGTACAAAACATATTGATTAATTTGAATAAGAACTCTGGCTTAAAGAATTGAATGCTGCCCCCCTCCCACCTGCAAAAAAAGGGGGCTGTAAACAAGATGACCAATTAGCTGGGAAAATGATTCAAAGAAATTGGGATTAAATTCTTCTATTCAGAATGATAAGACGAGCTGTGAAAAAAGATTATGCAGTCTTTAGAATTAACTGAGATTACAAAATTAGCAAATTATAAGAATCCATTTTATACAATGTGTGATGAGGTTTATTAAACACTAGCTTAAAATTATCTGGCAACAATTAAGCAAGCTCCTGCCGAGAGCTTTTCATTGAGCCTTCAGCACAACAATGACATGTCATGCATTGAGTACATGTTAAATCATATTCAACTTGTACAAACAGTATTATTTGGTTGACCAAAACACTCTCATGTAATGTGACCAAGTGAGGTTTATTTTTCAACATACCCCCTACGTCCTTGTGGTCCATACACTTCATCTATCAGTGTTGCAATGCTTGGATCCCATTGGTCAAAAAAGTCATCAACAGCAGATATGATATCATCATATGAACTTTTCAGCCCAGCCTTGTACAGTAACAAATTTCATTGTTAGACTTGGGTTATTAAATCTCAGATAAGTCTGACAGCAAACGCCATTAAGTTTGCAATTTGTACCTTTCTGAATATATGTTTTATCTTCATTTGTTTGTTGTCTTCTTCATCCAAATTTAATTGCCAACCTTTTTAACCTGGGAAAATATACGGTGCCCAGCAAAAAAGACCATAGGCTTGTAAAATTTCCAATAGCTTTTACTCTGGTGCCTACATCCAGGATTGAACCAGGGACCTTCAGATGATGACTCACTGTCGGTTATTCTCTTTTCACCCTCCTTTTTTCTTCTTTTAATCTTTCTTCCTTCGGCTTTCCTTACTCTTTCTTCCTTCCTTTCTTCTATCTTTGCTTCTTTCTATTTGCTCTGTTTCTTTCACTGATGCCTTGTCATTGAAAAAAAGACTTGTTTTTTTTTCCTCCAGGCAAAATGGGTTGCTTTTTATCTCTGACACCTCACCCATAATGCACTGCATTTCTTCTATAAAATGTCCACTCCCCCCCTCCATCTTCTTGATTTCTCCATCATACCACTAACTACTCTTTCGACCACAAGCTCCTCATTTTGCACACCAGATTTGTATGTGTTCGCTTTGAGCTCCCACATAAATAATTTCTCTCTCTACAACATGATGAGTTCCTTTCTTTCTAGGGTTAGGCTTAGAACTTTTTGAACGATTCTAGACTGTTTAAAATATTTGTCAGTAGATTAATAATCAATGAGATATTTCTTTACAGAAACTGACATTATGACATTTTAAGCAATAACTTTTAGTTAATCTCAATCATATCCTCTACATTTCACATACTCTCTGTTGTAGAGAAAAGAGGAAGTAGCTATTAAACTTTGATAATTTGATTTCTGTGTGGCCTCAATGTAATGAATATAACTAAGTAGCTTTTCTTTGAGTGTTGTAGGAAATAAGAGGAAGCTGAACTCAGGATTCTTCTAAATTAAAAACTGTTCTATCAAGTTTAATGTCTCAGTAGCAAAATGATAGTTGCAAAAACTCTTTGTGCCCTAACAAAAGATTTTTTTTTTTTACTTCCGATAATGCCAGTTGCCCATTTAGAATAGAAGCAACACAGAAATACAGCATATTGAATATATCTATATTCTGATTTCAATAGTCTTTCATGAATCATATAATACCAGCTATAATGTATAGTTGTACAATGTGCAAATAAACAAAATCGTTAGAAAGGGGAATGTTTTGGGCAACACAAAGAAATAAACTTTAAAAAAAGATCAACATGAATCGGAGAGCAAATCAAAGAAAGAGATATCATAAATTATTAAACAACGAAAATGGAAGTGGACAGAATGCATAGCTAGAAAGGAGGAGAAATTTTTAATAGCTTTGGGTGCCCAAGGAAGAACAAGCATAATGAGAAAAGATCTCATATGCTAGTAAGATATAGCCAAGGCTAGCATGATTAATGTTGTCATAGAAGGAATTGGGAAAGGCCTTTATCCAGTGGTGTATTTGAAATGAAAAATCTTGTAGAATTCTAAATAACTAAAAAATGAAGTATTGAAACACTTATAATCTATCTATTTCAGTCAGTTAAATCTTACTACCATCTGCCCTGTCGGCTGGAGCATTAGAATGCACCGACTGCACCTCTGCAGAGGGGTAAGACTCCCCCAAATGAGGCCACCTGTTGGCCGTAGGTGGCGACCCGTGATGCTTAAGGACAGTCTTGGTGGATGAGCAGTCCATGACCTGCAACACTCCACTTAGATCCTTACTTCAGCTAGACGGGCAGTTGGGTAGGCCCTCTCCAATCAATCGGCTGGTCACGTCAAGCCCTAGCACCTATATGATTGCCCCAACCCTATTGCCCTTATGGCAAGCCCCAACCCTTTTTATCATATGGGTCCTAGAAGGAGGTGACTGAGGGTGTGCATGTCCTGGGAATGACATTAAACTCTATCTGATGGTGAGTTTCCAGTTTTAGAGGTCTGGGGAATGTGGAGCACCCCTTCATCACCATTTCTCCCTGGTCCACTCTGACCTGGAGTTTTAGTACCTGTTAGGGTCCCATGTATGGGTTAAATAGAAAAAAGTATTTATAAAAAAATTGTGTATCCATTAAGAATGAATTTCTTTCAAAACTTTATCGGCATTAAATGACCCACTAAGGTTGATATGCCATAAAACAAAACAAACCAAACCTTGCTACCGTATTTCCCAAAAAATAAGACCTAGCATGATTTTTCAGAATGATTATAATATAAGCCCTAGTTGAGAGTAATAGCATTCCAGAGGATGATGATATTGAAGTCAGTTAGCCTACTGTTGGTTTGAATAACAGCAGCTAAGTGCAACTGAAGCAGTGTCCAAGACAGTTGGTATAAATAGGACTCAAGAATGATCCATCCATAAATCTGGGTGATTTGGGTGATTCCATTCCTTGAGTTCTGATTGGCTGCTTGACTGCTTGATTTGAATGACATTGTGGAGTCTTATATATACTCTGTCATTTTGCAGTGGACTTGTGGCTTTCGGGTTTGTATTGAGTTACAACCGTTTGCTGCCTTGTCTTCCCAGTTCGACGGTAATTGGAACTTTAATTATTCTTCAGATGATATGATTATTTTT
Organism: Doryteuthis pealeii; assembly: GCA_023376005.1. Taxonomy (NCBI): domain Eukaryota; kingdom Metazoa; phylum Mollusca; class Cephalopoda; order Myopsida; family Loliginidae; genus Doryteuthis; species Doryteuthis pealeii. The sequence continues at coordinate 107,013,982 of CM042154.1, forward strand.
GAATGAATTGTGATTAATGAGTTTTTGAATAAAAGAACATGTTAATGGTAAATAAATGTAGATTGTTTTTCGTAATTTCTGGTTATTTAAAATTTTTGTAATTTTCTGCATCTTAATGTCACTTTTCGATATATGAAGAATAAGACAAACCCTGAAAATAAGTAGGTGTCTATAGGATAATGTCACTTATGAGCTTGCAGAAGAACAAAATCCAGAGCTAATAAATAGTGTCTCAATTTAGGAAAATATTGCAAAACTTTTGACACACCCTAATATCATTATCTGATAATGCTTATCAGAAAGAGCCTTCTTTTCAACATAACATTAACACCTGATAAAGTTTATGTTTCTATTAGATAATAGTAATTATGCTAATATATCTATTAGAAATGTTTATCTTCATGTGTCTGGAATTACATTATCTATTGATAACACTAATTTTTGTACAAGGGGGTAATTCTCATTGGCCACAAAACTGTATATCTTAAGCTTATATATTGAATGGTAAAGTTAACAGACTATGGTGATTTTCATTATACTGTATTTGTTATTATACAAAACAAAATCTTTCTTTTATCATTTTTTCTAGTGTCATTATAAAATGAATAAATGCCATTAGTAACTCAATCAAATGATATTTTCCCAGGATTTGAAGCAGCAAATTTATATCCTATAGAAATCAACAAAAAGCAGTAATAGAAAAATGTAGATATTATTACTTATGTGAAGATTTATATTGCATATACAAATGTGTATGTATATATATATATATATATATATAATCATCATTGGCAATTCAGTCTCAAAAGACTATTATAAAGTTTGTGTGTGCCCCTGAAGTTGCAGCGCCTCCTATGACTATGAAGTCCTATGTTTGAGGTTTATGTTTATATATATATATATATATATATATATATATATATATATATATATATATATATATATATGTGTGTGTGTATGTATAAAAGATGAAAAAAGTGATAAGACAAACAGGAATAATTCTTTTATGTAATTTATTTCTTAACAGTTCTCAACTAGTTTTGACCTTAGATCATTGTCAGGAGAAAAAGGTTTTGTGAAAAAAAAAATTGTTTTATAAAGTTTAAAAAAATTTTTTGGGATTTCATAAGCCATAAAATAAGGGATAGAAATGTACTGGTGATGTGGCATATCCATTTGTTGAATGAAAAACAATCTTCTAGTTAAAATTTCTTGGATTTTTTTTTTTTTTTTCATATAAGATGATGCTTGGTGCGTCCTTTTTACTGTCCTTTGCCACCTTTTCCATGTCCAGACATGTGGAATTTTTAAAAGCTATTCATATGTCTCTTTGGTGAAGGCACCTAGCTAATGAGTTTTTAATTAGTTTAGATGTGGGTGACCAAAATTTAAATGTTTATCTAAACCAGGGGACTGAACTACCCCCCCCCTTTTTTTTTTTTAGATAAATGTTATAGCTATGTTTCGAGCATTGGATTACTTTGAAATTTATTTCTCAAAGAATGCTTTTCTCTTATACAAAGTTTATAATAAGAATGTGTTGCAGTTAACAATATAACATTAGCTTAAAGTTTTGTGCTTCACAATTTACTGATTTAGTTTATTAACAAGTAGTGATACAAATTCCATTGTAAAGTCTGTCGAGTGGCCTATTGTCAGTATCAACAGGACAGCGAGGGAGTATATCCCCTTTTCACTAGTGCTAGACCAGAGAAATTTTTTTTGCTGGGGTAGAGCACCATACCTACCTTCAGCTCCCAGATGCTTTACAACACAGAACAGATTACCCAGGCTGTGATACTCATGCGCTGAGTTGATGAGGTCCAGCTCAAACCTTGAATCTTGTGATTCCTACTAACTGAGAATCTCTGTTTCAGTAATTTTGGTACCTTTTAGCCCAGGTTAAAAGCACAGAAAGAGTAACCTAAAACCAAACATTTTTAGACCTTATTTTTCTGATGCAAGTATCATTGGGGAATAAGAAAAGTTTTGGTAAATATTTTCTCATTCCCAATGATACTTACATTTGAAAAATAAGGTCTAAAAATGTTTGGCTTTGAGTTACCCCAACTGTGTGCTTAGCCAGAACTATTTAGCGCACTACGGATATAACAATCATGCACTGAGTTAGCGAGGATCAGTATCAAACCTAGAATATATGTATATATTATATATATATATATATATATATATATATATATTGGCCAAGCCACCTTATTAATTAATTGCTGAAAATGCACCCTATATATTTTCTCTGTTTTAAAACTGTTTACATTTAGTGTCCTAAATCGGATGTTAAACTCTATCTGATGGTGAGGTTCATTCCATTAAAAATAATCAGTCCATTAATACTTTTTCTCGTCTTTTGCATTTCTTCGAGTGGCGTCACGCGTCATGACACCTTCGCGTGAGTAGATCGCGACTTGCCTTTCAAAAATAAAACGCTGATCAAATACAGTTACATAACTAAAAAGATTTTCATTTCCTGTCACATATAAAAACATCCATCATTTTCTTCACCCCAAGAGACATCCTGATGAAGGTTCAATGTAACCGAAATGTTTTAAACATCGATTATTAAATTCATCCCAATTTCGGAATACTTGTTTTTTCAAATTTTCTTATATATATATATATATATATATATATATTTACCAACACCTCCACACAAGCATGATGCAAAACAAGGTCAATTTCTTAAGCAAATATTAACAGGTTTGAATTCAGAGTTTTACCTTTTCCTAGAATGGTTACCAAGACATGGTTAAACAGCCCAGTCCACCTGCTATTTACCCATAGCTAGAGGGAAAATTGGATTCATACCTTTCCCAAGGGTATTAGTGCCATGTGAAATGCAAACAGCTTCATCCAGTAATTGAACTTGGGTCAACGAGTCCATTTCCTATGACTCTAACCATTACACCTTGCACCTCCATGAACAAATACATGGAAGCGCTCTGTGTAATTGTTATCTTTGTGGAAAATAAATTCAGATACATTAGACCACACACTTCCATCAATATGTTTTATATATTTATGTGTGCAGGTGTTACAAATATTTTGTCAAGATTGATTCATTAGTTGCAGAATGTATTGTACATAATTGCATGATGAATAATTAAATTCTTTTTGCATAAAATTAGATAACAATTCTAAATAATTCTAATGACATTTTTCTTGTTTTTTTTTTCTCTTTCACAGATGGCTGGTCGTGAAGAACTGGTTAATCCACAAGAAGCGCAAATTGGAATTAGCCCCAAAACGCAATTGGAAGCGCTACTGGGTATGTCTGAAAGGAACTATGCTGCTTTTCTTTGACTGTGATGAAGAAAGTGCCATAACAGAAGACAGTGCCCCCAGACATGTACTAGGTAAGTTTGTGATTCGTGCCCTGCTAAACCTTCTTCCCCTGCTAAATAACTCCCTAATTCCTTCTAATATTTTTCTCTTCTCCACTGTCCCTTTTTTCAATATTAACATGCCTATTTACAACTAACCCTTAATCTCTGCCTATTTGTTAACTCTAATCCCTAATCCTAATCCCTAATCACATAAATGTCTTCTTTGATTGATTGGCAATTTGCACTTAACTTGATTAATATGTTTGACTTTTTTGTGCTTTATTGTGTAAACATATCTCTAACTCTTCTTGCTTTTCTGTTCTGTTTAAAAGTTAACAAGTCATGGCAATATTATCAAGTAACAGGATCAACAGAATCAACACTGGATGTGTACAGTCAGATTAGGGAACAAATCCTGGCACTAAAGTAATTTAAATGGCAAAGAAATAAGTTAAAAGTTAAATAATACAAACAGAATACATTTGCATAAAATAACATCAAAACAAAAATATTAAAAACAAGAAACAAATGAAAGGGATTTTGAAAATTACTAAGTAAAACTAAAGTAATTTACATAGAATATAGCCAATACAGCACCACATTTTCAAATGAACAAAAGTACTGTAATTATTTGTATATTACATATGTTACATAATGAATCATCAGTAGAGCATCCGCTTTGTGAACAACAAGGTTCCTGGTTTGACACCAGCTCTCACCAACTGATAATGATGATGATGATGAGTATTCATAGAAAATATATAAAACCTACTCTTCTAGGTCCCCCAAGCAGGTTTGGACCACTCTCGGGGGATCCAGGTGTAGTACACCGGCCTTGACTATAATGAACATTGAGAATGAGTTCTTTTACGTTTATTCTTGTGTCCGTGTTGAATTAATGCCATTTATTTAATGGTTGAATGCAGAGCTTTGAAAATGCTGAAAACAAGTGATTTCTTTTCTTGTTTTTGTAAAACATATGCAAATTCCCTACCACAGATTGTTGTTATGAATGGACACCCCACCCCACCCCCCAATATCAGCAGTACATTGCCAATTGTTCCAAATGCTCAACTTTTTTGCAATCAGATCTCAATGAGGAAATGGTCTTGTTGGAAACCTTCCAAAAATGACCTTTTTAAAGTATTTCCCTTAGAATGGAAGCCAAACCAGAAACATACGTTATTATATCAATAACATGAGCGCAAAAACATGTAAACTTGAAAAACAAAGGATAATTTTTTTCCTGTTGCTTTATGGTCACAAGTTATTAAACATTGCATATTATATCACATCCATCCATCCATAGTTGGAAATGTTAACAATTTCGGTCAGATCAATCATTTTTACCCCCTCTGTCACAAGCATACAAAGTCAGTTAGGAAATGGACTCTGTGACACAAGTTCAAATCTTGGTTGAGGTCCTTTGCATTTCACATAGTGCTAATACTCTTGGGAAAGGTATGCATCCCACTATTCTCCCTCTAACTATGGGTAAATAGTAGGGTGGTCTGGGCTCTTTAAACTTTGGATGGTAACCAGTCTAGGAAAAAGAAAACTGTTAAACCTGTTACACTCTGCTTAAAAAATTGACCATATGTCAGATCCTATTCATGCAAAGGGTTTTGGTAAATGCAAATATATACAGTACTTACCAAGAGTGATGGTCAATAGGGACAGATGATGAGAGAGAGTGAAGGGAATCTGTGCTGCCGAAACACCTTGATGATGATAATGATAATGATAATCCAAAAAATTGACTTATCAGACATAGAATTTGGTGTCTTGCTTATTTTAATAATAAAACATCTGCTGGTGTATTTGTAACACATAAATGTGGTAATCTTTTTATGATAACAACAGTGAATTGTTGGCAATAACTCCATTGTGTGAGTTTTCTTAAGCTTAGCTTATCCTTTCACTTTCACTTTCACTTGTATGATAAAAATGCCAGAATTATCAAAGCTTTCCAAACTCTTAAATAATATGCAGCTGTCCGGCACTTTGTAATTTTATTGGGAAGGAAAATTTAATTCTTCAAATGTTGGTTTAGGCACAGAATTGATCTTCAATTTCAACAGTGAAAGAAGATTTCAGATTGTATTTCTTTGATTTTTCAATGCAATAAGTACAGTCAGTTTCGGAATAATGGAGCAGAATACTCTCTCTTATTGACTCGATGGTTGGCTCGGCAAAGAGAACTTCTACTTCTTTTACTGATTAAAACAAGAACAAAGAAAGAGAAGAAGAAATAATAATAATAATAATAATAATAATAATAAAGAACCGTTTCTCAAAAGATATACTTTTGTTTGAATCGAATTCACTTGTCTTCTTGGGTCAAAAAATGTCAATCAAATTAACCGGCATAAAATACAACTTGGATCCTGTGTTTGATATATTGCCAAGAACTTATATCAGTCTTAATTCAATCCATATTCTTTCTTTTTCTTTTCACTTTGTTTTGTTGGATTTTTTTTTATTTTGTTGTTGTTTAATGGAAGACTGTCTATGCAATTTATATTATAATATTATGTACATAATTTTTTTTTTTTTTACTGGTCTTTAAATCTATATAGCATTTGCTATACATGTTGCTTGCTTCTGTTATTTAATTGTATATGAATGCATTGAAGTGTATGTGTGTAATACATTAACCTTTTTTATCTTTTGTAATTATATATATATATTTTATTTGTCTATGTATCATACCATTTGAATATCAACCAAATAATTTTAATAACCAGGAACTTGGTATATCAAAGAAGTAACTTAGATAAGTGGATTTTGATTTGCTTGTTTTGTTTTTTTGTTTTTTCAATAAATTCAAAATATAAAAGCCAGTTATTTTTTCCTTCTATTCAACCATAATATATATTTCGAATTAATTTTGTGTCTTATCACAGACAGAAATTCTTCAATTGGATTTACATTTTATAAAATTTCAGAATAAAGCAAGAATAAAGAATTGTCTTGTTAGTTAATGTAAAATTTTATTTCCTTTTTTCCCCCCTCAAGGACAGACTGACGATGTAATTGTTTAGATAAGAACTGCTGGTATATTGACATATAGGGGTTGGTTTAGCTCAGTTGGTAGAACATTCACATAGGAAACACAAGGTTTTGGGTTCAATACAGGTCCTTGCCAACAGCCTACCAATCTACCAAATAAAACTGTCTGAAGACAAGGTAGATGGATGAACAGAATTACAATTAAGATTTAGTTACATTTTTTAAAGTAACTTTACAAGGTTGGGTTAATAAAAAAAACTTTAGAAACAGCAAATTAAGTGCATTGATAAAGAAATAGATCCTGTTACATAATAGATATTTGTTGTATAATCTTTTTTCATCACTTGGCTATAAATCTAATGATTTACCTATATTTACATATATATATATATACACACACACATGAGCAGAATGTGACACATGGTCAAGAGACAAGAGCTGTCTGCCCTGTTATTTATCCATAGCTGGAGGGTGAATATCTGGATTCATACCTTTCCCAAGAGTATTAGCGCTATGTGAAATGCAAACAGCCTTGTCCAAGATTTGAGCTTGTCTCATTGTGTCCATTTTCTATAATGGTAACCATTACACCACATACCTTCTTGGTCTATTCTTCATCTCTCTAACTCATCATCTGTGTAAAAAAATCTCTCATCTACCTTCAATCAAATTTTTCCTCCTTGGTCATTCATTGGTTAACAATTCAACGGAATAACTCTGTTACTTTAAAAATTTGATTAAATTTAAAAATTAGCAAATATTGTAAATTATCTTATTTTGCTTTCTTGTTTGAAATTCTTTATTGAACCATAAGTTTAGTATTCATTCAACTATTTTCTGACATGTTTCAAGGAAAGAAAAAAAAAACAGAAAGTTTTTGGCCAACCTAATATGTGATTCTAACCTTGATTGATTTTATTATCTTTTGACGTGTGTCAGATAACATGGTTTCAATTGCTCTACTTTCTTTACGCACGAGCAATACAGCGTATTTGAACTTGGAAATTGTAATCAAACCTTTCAGCTGGGAATTGAATACCAGTTATTAAAAATGTTAAACATCTTTCTGACATTTTGTACATTTCTTTTGTATGCAGTCATGTGACTATACAGGTGTAAATAGGTGGATAATTTAGATTCTCTCTCTCTCTCTCTCTCCCTCTGTGTGTGAACTGCACTAGTATTAAATTATGCCAGCAAGCTTCCAGTTGCCCAAATCAGAAACCTGACCTGTTTTTACCTGAATTTAATTTCAATGAATTTCTTTTCTTTTTAAGTTTTTTTTTTTTTTCTACTGATAAGAAAACTTCTCTTTGCAGTCATCTTTTTAATGCCAGCAATTTAATTAAGAAAGCTAAGAAGAAAGTGAGCAAGATAAGGTCCTCAATGAAATCTAATGCTTCTATTGATTTCATTTATTTTCTATAATCTTTCAATCGAATCTTTCTTTCTCAAAATGTGCCACTGGCTTAAGTGAATCATATCAGATTTGTTAAATTGTCTAAGTGATGAATATTCATGAGTTCAAAGTATAGCAACATTGAAGGACAAAAAGATATCTGCAGGCAAAGATCTATGTTTTTAAAAAAAAAAAATTCTTTTTTAAATATTCATGATTGCTATCTTGGACATTTTTTGGCCTCCTAGTACAATTTTTAAATACTTAGATTTGAAATTATATAACAATTAGGAAATTTTTAACCCTTTTCTTATTAAATAGGATTTAATTTCAACTTTTTTTTTTTACCCTCAATGATAATGAATAAATCAAAACAAAAAAAAAAAGAATAAAATATTCGTCCCAAAGAAAGTGAAAATTATTGATTGATAAACATTATTTAAGTCTGTTTAAACCAAAGAGAATTTTTAATGATTATAAAATTGTTCAAATAATCACAAGGATTTTTTTTCCTTTTAAGACATGCTTATGTTTTTGGTTATAGGAAATGGAATTAGCAACCTGAGTTCAAATTTTGGTTGAGGCAGTTTGTGTTTCACTTCATACTAATGCTCTTAGCAAAGTCATCTATAGGTAAATAGTAGGGCAGACTGTGCTCTTTAACCTTGCTATGCTATCTAGGAAAATGAAAATTCTGAATTAAAACCTGGTAAACTCTGCTTTAAAAAATTTCAATTTGCACTAATGCCCTTAGTATAGACATAAAGTTTTTCCCCAGTTATAGGTAAATAGTAGGGCTGATGGGCTATTTAATTTAGTATGGTAACTAGTTTAGGAGAATGTAAATTCTGAATTAAAACCAAGTAAAATCCGCTTTAAAAATTGACCTTGTGTTGCAGGTATGAAAAGTGAAAGTTTTTAAAAAAATTTTTTTTTTTAATAACACAACTTTGAATTCAAATCAGATGGACCTTATGTTATACCCTGGAACAGTTATGCATCTCTCATTTGTACAAATGATTTGTGTTCAAGCTTAAGTAAAGGCAAGGAGTCAAGCTTCTCCTACTTTGAATATTGGTGCAACACAATTTTCCTCCTCTTTTAGTGTCCTTGTGCCACATGAAGCTAATACTAATGAATATTTGTGCATATATTTAATAAAAAGAAGAAAAGTAAGTGGAAGAAGTGTTGGAAAACTTTCACTAATATTATGTGTATGTATACAAACTTGGATTTTAATATTCTGCATTATGTCAATACTCATAAAGATTTCTTTTCACTCAAGAAGAAATTTATGAATGTTTTTTCACCTTTTGGCCTTTGCTTTATTAGTACTCAATCAATAAAGTGTAAATCATAGAGATAAAAATAGTAATATTGATATGTAGATTTCAAAATGTTTATTCATGGATTCACAGAGAAATTTTCAACATTTAAATGTGAATTAAATTAAAAACTGACACGAGAATAGATTTGAAATTGCTGACATGAGAGAGGGGAGTCATGTATGTGTATATATATATATATATATATATATTAGTATATTTTGGCAGCATTTTTTCTTTTGAACATGTTTAAAGATGGCCAGACAGAAAAGATCGAACAAAAACTTGTCCGACAAGAATCGTCAATAGAGTTTAATAAAACATGTTTAAAATATATATATATATATATATATATATATATATATATATATGCGCGTTTGTTGTGTAATAGTTATTATCGTAAGAAATGAACACAGTGAATCAAGTTCAAATCCTGGACAATGCTGTTTACATTTCACATAGCACTAATACCCTTGGGAAAAGTATGTATTTACCCAACCTAGGGTAGAGCAGACTGGGCTCTTTAACCTTGATATGGTAACTGGTTTAAAAAAAAAAGGAAAACTCTGAATTAAAACCTTATAAACTCTGCTTTAAAAATTGACCTTGCATTGCAATCTTGTTCATGATTGTCAAGCTTATGGTCAAGTCACCGAAGTTAAGCAGTGATGAGCTTATTCAATACTTAGATTGGTGTCCATTTAAGCAATGGCAGGTACTTTAAGTAAACTGAATATCAAAATGATTTGATTCAGCATTGAATTACCCGAAAAGTGTTCATATGCCATAAAATAAAACAAACAGTCAGAATTATCCTGATGATCCATAAGGAGAAACCTAGGTAGATATTCTCTGACTCATTATTTTACTTTATTCTTACTTTATTATTTATTGGCTCTACTTATTGTATTGAGCACTTTAGTATATTTAACTTAGGTAACTCTCACAGTATTTTTTTTCTTTTGACCATTTTTATAGTGTCGACTGAGTATTTTCTGGAGGGGCATATGACTTGGTCTTTTCTTTTTTTTTTTTTTTTATTAATTTTTTTCTCCAGGAGAAAGTCTGTATTGTGTAATTACAAATCAGGATTGTCAAAGCAAAAACAAAAAACAAAAAAAAACAAAAAACAACAATGTAACAAACAATTACTATAAAAGTCAAGATCCTTTGGCTTTGAATAACTCACAAAGGTTGATATGCCTTTAAACCAGGACCTATATCCATCCGTTCTGTGCTGACACATGGTGCCATATACAGGACCTATCAAGAGCATGCTATGAAATACAACCACACAAATAACATAAGAGATACAGTTGAAACTGTCAGTGTGGTTGATGTTTTGTCCTTCCTTAGAGAAATGTAATTATACCAAAGCAGAGATGCTGATAGGTATGCATCCTGCGTCCCTGATGCACAAAAATCTAAAAGGACGCAGTAAAATCATATTCCTGCATCCCAGTGTTTTTCTTTATTCTTCCCTTACCATTTCAAGCTAACTGTAAATACATTTCAATAGTTTCTTAGAAATGAATTACAAGGTAGAAGTTAGACAGCTTTAGTTGGGACCCATAAATTTTCTTGGGGACTCATTCAAAGCAAATATGTGCATCCCAGGATGCACTAAATCAAAAAGCTATCAGCATCACTGCCAAAAATTTATAACAGTAAACTTGAACTTCACCCGACAAACCTATCCTTCAAAAAGTAATCCTAAGTCCACTGAGCAATAAACAACTCCAAGACAACTCACTATAAAAATCATGATAGATCCATGAAAAAAAAAAGCATTCATATAAATCTGACTGCCCAACACACCCCCCCCGCCATTTATCTCGTGGCATAAAATAACCCCAGACAGGATGACTTACCGTTAAACCAAATCAATCATGATATGCTAATGTTGTTGTCAACAAGTACTTCCACCAAAGCATAATTATATTAAATATAAACAATGATGGGTGGAGTGTTTTTTGTTTTTTTGCTTTAAACACATTACCAAAACTAATTTAATTTGGTCTTGTATTAAATAAAGAATTAATATTGAGGAATTGATATCTAATGACAACAAACAAGTTCAACAATTTGTCGCTTGAATCTGATAAATCTTTAATCAAACAGTCCAAAAAGAGTAAAACCAAAATGGTTCACATTGTTCTTCTCGTCTAATTTTGTTTTGTAACTTTTAGAGATATTTTGTTTGCTGTTAATCACAATAGACTCGGCTTCAAAATTAGAAGTCATTTGCTTCTGATTAAGCAACAGGATGTAACTTAGGTTAAAGATCATCCATTTTGTTTTTGTTTTAGGTTCTTTTTACTATTTGTATGAAAGAACTTCTTTTTTTTTTCAACAAATCAAACTGTTTGTTTTATGTATTTGATTTATAAAAATTTTATTTCAGTACAAAAACAAATATAATGCTTTCATTGTGTGTGGCATCATTTAATTAGCTTTTTATATTCTTTAAATTGAAACAATTAAGAAACTAATTTTTGGCAGTGGCTAACAAACAAATCTATAATGGTTGGCATTATTGAAGTGGTTACTGTTTATTTGTAATAAAAGTTTAAAAAAGTAAAGTCATCGGGGTGGCCTAATGTTGGTATCAGCCAGGCGGCGGGGGAATCAATCCCCTTTTCACTAGCGCTAAACCAGGGAGATTGTTTTTTTGCATCTGAGTAAGTAAGTAAAGTCGTCGGGGCGGCCTAATGTCGGTATCAGCCATGCAGCGAGTCTATCCCCTTTTCACTAGTGCTAGACCAAGGAGATTATTTTAGCGTCTGAGGTGGAGCGCCACACCTAACATCAGCTCCTTACTTTACCGCACAGATCCCTGTGCTACTCATACGCTGAGTTGGCGAGGGCGGGTATCGAACTAGGAACCTTGCGAATCCTAGTCAAGTGCTCTACCGACTGATCTAAACAAGCTTTATTTGTAATAGCTGGTGTTATTTAGTCACATCCCCACCCACCAAGATCTAATAATAAGATTATTATATCCATTGTTACACTAACACTGAATGAAAGGAAGGAAAAACAAGATAAGTTCATATACACATAATGGGCCAGTTTAGCTCAGTCGGTAGAGTGTTCGGCAAGGAATCCCAAGGTTCCTGGTTCGATACCAGCCCTCGCCAACTCATTGTATGAGTAGCACAGGGATCTGTGCGGTAAAGTGAGGAGCTGATGGTAGGTGCAGTGCTCCACCTCAGACATTAAGATAATCTCCTTGGTCTAGCGCAAGTGAAAAGGGGATACTGACATTAGGCCACCCGGCAAGTTTACTTACTTACTTTTTACACATATTGGACATGGAGGTGTGTGGTGTAATGATTATCATCATAGGAAAGGGACAGTGACCAGAGGTCAAAACCTGAACGAGGCTGTTTGCATTTCACATAGCACTAATACCCTTGGGAAAAGTATCCATCCAACTATGGGTAAATAGTAGTGTGAACTGGGCTCTTTAACCTTGGATTGGTGAAGGAAAACTCTGACTTCAAACCTGGTAAACTACTCTTAATTGTGTCACTTCCTGCTCGTACGAAGAAGTTCATAAATATATATATTCTTGTGGTGGAATGGTTATCATCATCAGAAATGGATGCGGCAAACAGAGTTCAAATCCTGCATGAGGTTGTTTGCATTTCACATAACGTTGGGAAAGGTATGAATCTAATTTTTCTCCCACTAGCTTTGGGTAAATAGTTGGGAAGACCGGCCTCTTTAACTTTGGTATGGCAACCAGACTAATAGAAGGAAAACTCTGAATACAAACTTGTTAAACTCTGCTTAAAAAAAAGAATTCATCCTGTGTCACATTCTGTTCCAATGGTGAGCTTGAGTAAATATATATAGCCATAAAACCCACCAACTATTCTAGAAATTGACCTTGTGTCACATTTTGTTAGAGTGATGGGGTTTGGTAAATATGTATAATCTTGAGCCAAATTATTTTCTCAGATTCTTATAATCAAATAAAAATGCCACATTTAAGAGTTTATTTTATTTTTGTTTTAACCCTTCTAAACAAGTATTTCTATTTTTTCTTTAGAAGATCATTTCACAGGTAACATTAAAACTGTTTTTTTTTTTTTAATAACTGATTCCTTCTTTTTTTTCTTTTTTTTTTTTTACTTGAATGTTAACCAGTATCTTCTTTAAGAAAAATAATCTATTCTTGTATTTTTCCTGTTATTCGATTGTATTATTTATTCTTTTTTAATTATTTTCACGTTCACCACTAAATTTTATGTGGAACCTTTTTTTTTTCAGAGATCCGACAAAACTTGAATCCAATAATGACACTCACCAAACAAACAAAGGAAGGATTTTGATCCGCCACGATAAACAACAGTCTGATTAATGTTTTCTCATTATTTGCAGACTGTAATTCATAACCGTCTCGAAGAGAAATGAAATGGACTTTAGAAAGAAAAAAAAAAGAAATTATTGATGAATTGCAAGCAATTAAATTGGTCTATTTATGACATCGTTAGATTTCTATTTATTTTGCTATGATTATCACTCTTTAAAAAAAAAAGATAAAGAAGATTTTCTTTTCTCAGATAAACCTTTCCAAAATATTAGACTTTTAATTTTTTTAAATAAATTTTACAGCTACAAATCCATAGAATGAAAAATACTTCTGACTTTGAAGTTGGCCAACGGACACATTTTGACAAGTTAGTTTGTTTCTTTATTTGGCATATCAACCTTCATGGTTTATTCAATACGAAAGCCATCCTTGTAGAGGAACTGTAGTGGTACTATTTAACCCATAGCTGGGGAGAGAAGAGTCCCCGTGTTGCTGTGGCTAATGCAATGGACTACAACATCATAGTAAGCGAGTTCAAACCGAGTTGCCCTATTACATTCATTTTTAGACTGATACCCTTGGGAAAGGTATGAACCCCCTCATCTTCACAGTTATAGATTAAATAGTAACACTACTGTTCTTCTATAAAGGTGGCTTTGGCATTAAATAACTCATGAAGGTTGATATGCCATTAAACAAAGAAACCAAACCAAATTGTAGCTGGTGGGGAAAAAAGGGGTTCATATATTTCTTAAGGGTATTATTACAAAAGTAAACATAATGGCACAAATGGAGTTTCCAACTCACTATGATGTTCCAATTCAACATGTTAGTCACTATGCCACACTGACTCTCTCCCCCCACCCCCACTGACAATTTAGATCAGCTGCCTATCAAATATGAAGCATACAATGATGTATTTTTATTGAAGATTAATGAATTTGAAAATTGAAAGTCTCTTCATCATTAATATTTTGAAATTATTCACTAGAATTATAAATCAAAGCTGAAAGCAAATATGTACAAGGGCCATTCAATAAATAAGGGAATTCTTTTAAAAATATATATATATATATATCTTTCTTTTTTTTTTTTTTTTTTTTTTTTTTTTTTTTTTTTTTTTTCAGAATTTCTTTTCTCTGAATGTAAATCCTGAATTGTTTGGAATTGGTTTATAGCAAAAATTATTCTAATCTCACAAAAATATTTGTTTTGAGGCTATTCTAAATGACAGCAAATCAAACAGATAGCCTCAGGCTTGAACAGAAGTTTGTCATCAAAGTTTTGGTGGTAGAAAAGTAAAAACCATGTGAAATTTACAGAAGAATGTATGATGTGTGAAAAGAAGTATGTTAGTCAAAAATATGTGCTAAAATGTATGTGCTAAACATTGATTTGCCACACAACAAGGCCAAATTGAAAATACATTTCATAGAGTGGAAACACACAGACTTTCTGGTAAAGAAAAAGTTACAAGTGCCGCAGTTAATAAAGAAGGTCATGCTGACAGTTTTCTGGTACAGGAAAGGACCCATCACTATTTTCCTTGAAAAGAACTGAAACTAAAAATAATGCTTCCTATTGCCGACTCCATGGGTAAAATTCACCTTATTTATTGAATAACCCTTGTATTTAGGCACAATTTATTTTTGAATATTTATATAACTTTCTCCTTTTTTAAAGTACTGAGATTATGATAACTTTATAAATTTTGAAAGATGCAAAGTTAAATTATGTAAGAAAAGAAAAGCGCTTTCAGATTTTTTTATTTAAAAAAATTAGCACTTTCAGATTTTTTGTATTATTGTTTATTAAGGTATTTACCTCGCACCCCACTTATGTGCCGCCCTGTTGGCTAGGGTCGTAGAATATACTGACTGCACCTCCTGCCGACGAGGCTACCTGTTTGCTGTGGGAGGCGACCCATGATGCTTAAGGATGGGATCCTGGTAGCTGAGCAACCCTGCAACACTTCACTTTGACCCTTACTGGGCTAGACAGGCGGTCGGAGAGGCCCAATCTGATCAATTGGCTGGTCATGTCAGGTTGATATGCAGTTAAACAAAACTCAAACTCAAACCCACCTATGTCAGTATGATACAAGGTCATTTAATGTGGGACCACCCATTAACCGAAGCTCATGGGATGGCAGGCACAAAAAATGTGTAGATCCCATTGGCATTCCCCCTCAAGGGGGGCGCCTCAGGCACTGGGCAATAAACCCAGCCCTGGGATCATGCTGTTAATTTCATTAAAGGACACAGGCCCCAAAAGGCCCATTGTTTTTTATGTATGCACATGTTGTAATGCTTATCATTGTAAGAAATGGACATGGCGAGATGAGTTCAAATCCTTGACGAAGCTACAGTTCAAATAGCACTAATACCCTTGGGAATGGTATGAATCCAACTATTCTCCCTCCAGTTATGGGTAAATAGTAGGGCAGACTGGGCTCTGTAACCTTGGTTAGGCAACCAGTCTAGGAGAAGGGAAACTCTGAATTCAAACCTGTTAAAACTCTGCTTGGGGTGGTCACTACTAGAATAGGCTCATTCCTAATTAGTGATCTATTTCACTAGTTAAAAAAAAAAAAAATTTGATAAAAACTTATTTCTATTCAAATTACAAAAGGACTAGAGAAATTTAAATTATGATTATTATTTAGATTAAAGTTTTAAAAGGAAATGAATAAACTACTGGTGGATAAATCAATGTTAAATTTTAAATTAAAATGAATACATTAATCACCATTTCTTTCTCTTTTTTTCAGATTTTTGGACAAAAAAATTGTTTTCAACTCATTGATTGAGTGAAGTGTTATGTTTTTATTTTGTGAAAAATTTAATCAAAAGTTTTCTTTTTCATTCTTCTCAGGTTTCTTAGTGTCTTATTTGGCTGTTGTTGTTTTTTGTTGTTTTTTTCTCATTTAATTATGTATATTGCCTTTCTTCTAGTGAATCATGATTAGAAAAGTACATGATACACACACACCACTCACTCCTACTCTCTTTATTTGCTACCCTCTCCTCTCTTCACTTTCATTTCTCTCCACTTCTCTCCTCCTCTCGTTATCTAACATTCTCTCCTCCTCTCTTTATCTAACATTCTCTCCTCCTCTCTCTAACTCTCTCCTCTCTTTATCTGCCACTCAATTCTACTTTCTTTTTCTACCTCTCTCTGCTCCTCTTTTTATATTTCCCTCTCCTCTTCCCTTTATCTACCACCCACTGTCCCTCCTCCCTTTATTTACAATCCTCTCCTCCTCACACTCTTACACACTTTGTGATTTTACACCCAAATATCAAATCTACAGTTTGGGGTTTCTCACTTTACAAAATACAAATCAATTAACTTGAGCCAATCAAAACTTGAATTCTTTTATGACTTTAAAACAAGTAATTGACTTATTTACAAATCTTCTAAATGTAGATGAGAATTAAACATTTATTTTTATTTTCTTGTTTCAGTTTAATTGCATTTAATTCTGTATTTTGTTTGCAGATAAATCTCAAGTGTTATTTATAAAAAGATAAAAAGTTTTCTCATTTTAGCAGTGAATAATAATAATAAGATTATATAATAATAATAATATGATTGAAAAAAGAATGAAAATTGACCAATTTATCAAGTTGATCTAGCAGGTTTACACTCAGTGGCTTAGTATGCACTTTCCCCACCCCTGGCCAATCTGCCACCCTCCACCCCACGAACTTCATAAGAGAAAACATACATCACAGTAAAATATTGTTTAATTCCTGGGTTAGTATAAGCATTTGTGAAAAGACATAATAAATGAACACACACAGTCGGACTTGAGAAAGCTTTATTCTACTTAGAATACAGTTGCAGTTTTCTTGGGAGTATGTATACTTTCAGAAAGCTAAAGATTTACACAAAGGGGAGATAATAATAAAACAGGGGAAGTAACTCTCAATTACTTATTACAATGACATCCATTTTCATTGTACTTAATTTGAGCCTTTCTCTCTTTTACAAACTCTGCAATAATATTAACCAAGTAAACTGGTTTAACCGAAAATTTATAAAAAAAAAAAAGTTAATGCCAGGGCTGAGGAGTCAGAACACAAAACCTTTGACCCTTCAATTTTTGGCACCCCAGACTACAATTCCTCTTTATGAAATTAAGTGATTATGGCCTACAAATCAATATAAAACCATGTTTTTTTTTTAATAATCTATTCATAAGGAGTGTGCACTGTATAACTTTACAGACTAAACTTGGGCCATATAAAGTGTGAATTCAACTGGGGTCAGAGTTAATATAGTTTTACCAACTCCTACAATCCTTTAATTTCTTCCAACTCCAGTGACCTCTTAATTGCTTCCAATTCTACAGCCTTGATTAATTCAAATGTGAATATTTAAATTTAACCCAGCTCTTATGGTGTGTATTCTGCCTTAGATTCATTCATAAGTTTAAAATTATTGTTTACCTTTTTCTGAAGCAAATAATTTTGACTAAATTTGTCACCCCCAATTAGTTCTGTCCATGGTAAAAACCATCCAGGCCGTTAGCAAGCTACGCCACTGTTTACACTCCAAGGATAAATTTTTAAAAATGGCTGCCTTTTGTAAACTTTACTGTGCCTTACCATCAACTCTAAAACTTTTGTATTATTTGGATTGTATTCTCATCTTTATTGTTTTATACACAACATTTCAGCCAATGTCCCCTCCAGCCTTCTTCATCCAAATAATACAAATTATCGAGGCTTCAACTAAAAAATTCAGACTAAATTTATCTAAAACTTTTATTACTTTCAAAAATTATTATTCTATTATAAGATTGATTGTTTTTATTGTTACCTTGACCTGTCCTCACAGGCTCATTGTGCCACCTGTTTTCTTCAGGTGTTCATATATATATCTTATTTTCAGTATTCCAGGTGATCTTACGAGCAGACATATTTACATTTTCTCATCTTCATTCTTTTTCATAGTATAGTCCCAACAAAAGAAGCAGTGTGTATGTGTGTCCTTTTTTTCTCTTTTTTTTTTAATATGGTATAGATGGGTTTTTTTTTCATCCCCTCCCCCTTTCCAAACGGAGTCATCCATCCAGTTCCTTATTGTTTGAAATGTGCTGACCAACTGTGACCAACCAGAACAATTCTACCACTTGTTTGAGTCTCAGCAGAATTTTACCAGTCATCTATAATCTTGCCTTGGAGAGAAAACCAATTCTGCCAGTGTCCCCCCAGCTGAAAGCCTAAATGCCGACACCTTGGGCTGTGAAGCAGATATATACAGGGAGTGAAAAAAATCAAGGAATTTGGGTGTTTTTTTGTTTTGTTTTCTTCACTGTTTAATGAAAGCTAGCATGTTTTACAGAACAGTAACAAAGTCACGCACCATATATAAAAAATTACTTTTTTCTTTTTTTTCTTGCTATTCTTTTAAATTTCCTATACACTAAAAGCATCTAAAAATAATATGTTCAAATTTAGAGACTTAATTCTTGTTTTAAATTGAACAGATTAGTTTGTTTTGCTAAGCCTCTCAAATTAGTAGACCAGTTCAAATACCAAGGTAGTAATATCTCATCTACAGAAAGCAATATCAATACACGCATAGGAAAGGCATTGACTCCTATAGACGGATTATCGATCATATGGAATTCTTGATTTGTCTTTAATATTATTTTGAGTTTACAGTTAATAAAACAATTAAATTCTGTTATTTCCAATTCTAAATTGACTTGAACAGATTTTTTTTATTTTTTTATTTTATCTGAAAATTATGAAAAGTAATTTTATAAACCTGAGAAAAAGATATTTTCGTAACTTCATTTCAACTTTTTCTTTATAGCTGTTGTTTTACATTTTGTCAACTTCTGTTTTTATTATTATTATTATTATTATTATTTATATTCATCAATCCACTGTAACCAGAAGAACACTTCAAGGTGTAAATTAAGCAAATTACTTAATTATATTTCATAACGGTTCTGATTTTGATTAAAGTATCAACAATGATATCTTATTTCTATTGAGTCTCAATTAATTCAGATTGGGTCAATTTATTTTAATCTTATTTATTCATTTTTTTTTTTTTTTTTTTATTAATCTTTTATTGTAACTTCTTGGGTACAGTGGGTCAATTGTAGTTGAGATATCTAAAATGGTAGATACTTTTTAGTGTTTGAAATATGATTTTTAGGGAATATCTGATTTTTTTTTTTTTTTTTTTTTTTTTGTGGTGCATGATTTTTAGCTGTCCTGTATTATATGCATATATGTATTGTTAATCCACACACCCTCATAAAATGCACACGCACACACATATACATGTAATGTTGAAGAGTTGTTTGTTTTATTTTGTTATTGTTTTTCTTTTCTTTTTTTTTTTTTCTTCTTTTTTTTTGCATGATGTTCCTGTTAAAACCTTTGTTTGGTTACTCCCAAGTGAAGGTAGGGAACAGGTCAATGTAATAATAATAATAATTTTAACAATACATAAATGAATGCTAACTTTTATTGTTTTTTTTTTTTGTATCTTTTTTTTTCTGATGATTAACATTATTAACTATTACTAGTACTAATACCACTTCCTTCCCAACCCCATTATACTCTTCTTCTTTTTCTTTTTTTTCCCCCCTTTCTGTTCTGTTCTCCTCTGCCTCTCTCCTTTTTTCCTTCCCCTAAGATGCTTGCAGTAGACAGGTCAGTAAAATCATGGCAGCTCACCCAGGTGACTGCTCTGCTAGCTATATTGAATTTTAAAGGTGTTCGTTACTTTTCAGTCATTGAGGGAGGAATAGCACAAGCCGTACCTGAACACCCAAAAAGGGAAAACATTTTCTCTCTCAGCACTGCATTTGGAGATGCTTACCTATTTCAGGTAGTAAATCATTTTTTATTCTCTTGCATGGGGGAGTGTTTGTCTCTCTGATTTTGAAAAAAAAAAAAAAAAAAAAAAGAAAATGTTTTAATATATGTTATTAAAAGATTTATCAAAAAAAAAAATGGAAAGCATAATTCTTTTCAACAATTCATTCATTGATATAAATTCTTAACATCATTATACTCATTCTTCCTTTCTTATTGATTTGTTCATATTTTAAGATAAAGAACATTAACATACAATGAACTAAATCTGATAAAAGTTCTTCAGGCCAACTTGATTGATCCCGAATGATACCTGCATCAGAAATATAAGGTCTAAAAATGTTTGGTTTCAGGTTACTCTTTCTGCTCTTTTAACTCAGGCACCATATTAATAAAACAGAAATTCTCAGTTGGTAGAATATTCGTCTAGGAATCGCAAGGTTCCATATTCGATACCAGTGCATGAGTATCACAGCATGGGTAATCTGATCCGTGCAGTAAAGCATCTGGGAGCTGACGGTAGGTGTGGCACTCCATCTCAACAAAAACAATCTCTCTGGTCTAGCACTAGTGAAAAGAGGATAGATTCTTTCACATTTCGGTTGATACTAACAATAGGCCACTCTGCAGAATTTACTACATAAATAAGAAGTGTTGCATAGCCTCTTTACCGGTACTACATATCTATATGTTATATACTTCTCTTACTTCTTACTCTGTCGTCTATTCTTCTGGCTGGATCTGGTGTATCTTCTAAGGTCTTGTCTGGTCTTCTATTGAGGATTCCGGGTCTGGTTTCTGTTGGGGATCATTTCTTATCAGAAGCCCTGTGTCATTGTTAGCTTTTAGTAATAACTACAAGACTTCGATTTACGATGATGTTACTTTATTCGTAGACCCCCAGACCAAACAACTGCGCAGTCAGACTCACATCTTGCTAGCTTCACTTCTAGGTTCTAACTCTAACTGACTGAGTTGCTTACCCTTAAACCGGAAGGGCCTTCTATCGGCTTCCGATTCTCACGATCATCCCCAGAACGCAAGGTCAGAGTGAGGTCAAACGCTGCCACTCACTCTCAAGGCCATCAGCTGCACTAATATGATTTCTACACTATTGTCATAATCATTAGGTATCTAATGATTATGTAACAGAATGTAACAGTCATTTTCTTGACCTTCTCTTGGAGCAAAACAAACATTTGTCAGCTTGATTGTACAAGACTTATGGTTTTTGAGAGAAAAGTCACATTCCATGATTCTCCAAGATCAAATTGATGTTAGAATTTTATCTGAAACTAACACCACAAATTGAGATTCTAGTCAGTGGGAAGAAGAAAATGCTACAATTTTCTTTTTAGGCTTCCATACTTTAAAATAATTAACTTTTGGTGTGGACTAGCCAAAAAACTAAAATATTTTTTTAACTTCCATACTTTAAAATAATGGACTTTTAGTGTGGATTAACCAAGGAAGTCAAATATTTTTTTAGGCTTCCATACTTTAAATTATGAACTTTTGGTGTGGACTAACCAAAAACTCAAATAAGATTGTAGTAAGCAACTCTAGCCAAAATTAAATAATGTAGAAAAAGTTTTGAGATGTTTTGCTTTTAGACAATGAGCTTATTGGTACTCAATAGTTTTCTACTTATCCAGATTGACTTAATACTATTTACAAAACATCTTTCCTTGTCAAGATTATGGATGCACTCAACGATACAATGTCTCATCTATTACTTTTAGATAACATAAAGATTTGACTGATCTGTCACATAAATCGTACTTAGCATTTTATTTCTATTTACTTCTTAAGAATTATCTCATGGAAATGGCTCATCCAATTTGTTTTCTTTACTCCATTCAGACAAGAGGAGTTCACTTCCAGTGATTATGTCCCTAAACGTCTCTAAATAATAGGGGAGGCTCGATTTGATTTTACTCTTCTTAGATATCCCCTTTTAAAATTTAAAAAAAAAAAAGAAAGAATTTTAGTTTTTTTTTTATTTAATTTTTTTTTTAAAGAAATATTGCATTTTTAGTTTAAGTTCTTAATGAATATACTTGATTCTCTTATTCTTCTTAGATATCCCCCTTTTAAAACCTAAAAAAAAAAATTTAGATTTTTTTTATTTAATTTTTTTTTTTTTTTAAGAAATATTGCATTTTTAAGTTACTATATCAATGAATGACTTACTGAAAAAAATATGATGGATATTTTTTTTTTGTGAAAAAAAAAAAAAAAATTAAAGAACCAAGAAACTGAACAATTTAATCGTGAAGATGGTGATGATGATGATGATGATGATGATGGTAATATTTCTGCTCTCTGCTTTGTAAATATTTTGTAAACATGTAGCATCAAACTGTATCAGGTGTGCATTCAATATGGCAGGCTGTCCAGAAACAACTTTGCTGCTTATTTCCAAACTACTCATAGATAATCCTAAAATTAAATGTACAAAATCAAAGTTTAAGTATTGTTGATAAAATCATATATATATATATATATATATATATATATATATATTATAACAGAAATATAATATAATATGTCTATATTATAATATATAATATATAATAATAGAAATATAATATCTCTATATTATATTATAATTTTAATATATTTTATATAAAAAAAAATTTAAAAATTAAAAAAAAAATTATTAAAAAAATACTATATATATATATATTATATATATATATATATATATATATATATATATATATATAACATATATCTAATGAGACATAAATTATTTATGAAACCCTGGCTTTTTAATGAAAAATAGATATCACAAAGATAATTGTAACATCTACAAAAGGTTTGTGATCAACTGATATGCACTATATACTGGGAGGTGCCCATTGTGTAATGGTTATCGTCATAGGAAATGAACACAGTGACAAAAGTTCAAATCCTAGATGAGGCTGGTTGCACTTAACAATAGTGTTAATACCCTTGGGAAAGGTATGAATCCAACTATTCTCCCTCTATGAGTAAATAGTAGGGCAGACTGATCTCTTTAACTTTAGTATGATAACCAGTCTAGAAGAAGGAAAAGTCTGAATTTAAACCTGTTAAACTCTGCTTAAAAATTTACATTGTGTCAAATCCTGCTTGTGCAGAGGGGATGGTAAATATATATACACGGTTTTTAAATACTAAGGCAGATTAGATTCTTAGTCAATCATCTCTTACTGTTCTTAAAGCAAAATAAGAATTCTATAGAATATAATTAACTAAAAAAAAAGAAGAAATCTTAAATTTAAATCCATAAGATTATTCATATTATGAAAGAATAAATGTATAGGGGGAATCTCCATGTTGTAATGGCTAAGTTGTAGGACTGTAACATTGTAGTAAGTTTAAACTCCAGTCTTACTATTATGATCCGATTCAGAAAATACATTTGAGTAAGATATGAACGTTCTCATCTTCCCCAGTTATGGGTTAAATAGTACCACTACTGTTCTTCTACAAGGATGACTTTGGCATTAAATAAACCATGAAGGTTGATATGCCATTAAACAAAGAAACCAATCAACCTTTTCATATAATGCCTTGGTTTTAGTGGTAATATCAGTAAGATGCAAGGGAAATATTTACTTCAAAATCTTACATTTAAATTCTATTTAAAAATCAATAAAATAAACTGAAAAATTACTATCATGCACAATTCTAGATGTAGCTGAAAATAATGTGTCAAATATCAATATGATTAGTTCCACTGACTGTCCTTATTGAAAATACACCTGATACAAGCATGAAGTACAAAAAAATAAAAAAGAGGGGAGGTGAAGGAAGCTTACAAGGTAAGACCTAACTCTCAGTGACAAGTGCATCTCTGGGGGGCCTGTGGTATTTTCACATGTATATTCACCCCTTTGGGATTTGTGAGGGTCAAGAGGAATTCAGTTAAAGTTGTGTTTATAAATTTCCCGTAATATTAAAAGTAAATACAGAGCAAAAAATTCAAAGATTTGAAAAACAACTTTTAGGTAAATACAAGTTGAACTAAGTGTTAAATAATCATTCTTAGTACTTCTTAGTAGTTTTAGTTCTTATCCTTCTAATATGCCTGCAAATTTGAGTTGTCTCTCTCTTTTTTTCTGAGTTCCATCTTGGTTTAGTTATTATTAATTCAGGAACATAAAGAATTAATTTCATATTTATTAATAATGGAGATTGAGTGTATTTCTGTCTGTAACCAAAACTACATCACAGCTTAAGTCATAATATTCTTTATTCATAATAGTCTATTAATGAGTATTTAATTCATAGCCAAAATCATTAATGCATAGAATAAAAACAAGCCTGTGTTATATACACACAGTATTTGAATAAGTAATTTTGAAAATTGTTTTTTACTCTTGCACGCCCCCCTCCCTTTTTTTTAGTAACCAGAAGTTAATTAAAAAGTTTACTAATAAAAATTACCTATGATTTTGTGTAAAATTTATGTGCAAAATATTCAAAATAATTATTCAATTTATAATTAATAGATGCACGCAACATTTTATTTGAGGGAGACAGGACTAACTTTTTTTTTTCTTTGTTAGTGTATAGTTTTTGCTAGTTTATATAATTTTATTTATTTCGCCGATGCCAACTTAACTCGTGTGCCGGAGAATCAGCATCAGCAGAGACAAAAGACATCTTGCCACAATTAACTCTAAATCTCCCAAGACTTATCTGATCATGTGACTCCTTAAGCCAATCAGAGTCTTGATTCAGATGATCTTGGGTTCATGGCTACTGTAAAACTATGCAAATAAGTAAGGTTGACACACATGTAGAAAGTAAAAGAAGTTTATTCTGGAGAATAATTTGGTACATGGTTGATTACACAGACTAATGCAATAAACAGTTAATCGTTAAATTGCCCTCCTCATTATAGAGAGAATGCTGTTTAAATAGTCTTAGACCAGTCCATCTTGTGGTGTGTTCCAGCTATTCCACTACAAAATGTAAACTGCATATAGAGATGCTGAAATATTTCTTAAGATTAAAACACAATCAAATTCATATAATCAAAATAATAACTTTCTAAGAATTATCACTGTCCATGGTGCTAGACTGTGGACTTGCTGAGATGAGTTATCTCATCTGTGAAAGCAAATGGGTTAAAAGTTGTTGATTCAATTTAAAATCATACGTGCACTTGAGCAACTTGACAGAAATTGTGAAAAATAAAGAAAATAATTTGAATTGCAAAAACAAGAAATTAAAAGTTCTTAGTTTTATATTCAACACCATGAAACATTCAAATGTTTTTTTTTTTTTAATTCTGCATTTATTAGATGTACATTTCAAAGTAAAAATCAAAACAAAAAATAAATTTACATAAAAAAGATATAATTAAGAAGAATTAAAATACCTGGAACATTTGGCAAGAGAAATTAATTAACTTTAAACAAAACTATTATTTAATGTTCTTTTATTCTAATTATTTCTAATTCAATTTATTCTTATTGCTATTTGCTAAATTAAGGAAGTGCACCATGACCTCATGTCAACTTCCAAGATGAAAACCGAAATCCTGAATCATTTTTAAATTTGATATTTATAACAATCTAAAGATTCTGACAATAGTTTCAAATTAAAAACTTCCAAGTACCAACCAAATACTCACCGCCTTGTCAGCTGGGGCTGTAGAATATGCCGACTGCACCTTTGAAGAGAGATAAGACACCCTAGCCTCATGGGCCACCTGTTGGCTGTGACTTCTAAGATTTATATATATAATAAATTAGCTAATTTTGTCATGGGGAATTTTATACTATTTTTCTCTTAATGGCTCAGTCAACTACAATGAATTGATAAATAAAAAAGTTAAAAGGTAAAAGCCAATGTGTAGAAGGTACCAGATAACATGTAAAAAGTAAATGATAATAGTTAAGGGTTATAATAGGTAATATGTTTTACGCAACATATGATGCACAGTGAGCGCTTTGCAAAGTGGCCAAAGGTGGGATCATAGTGAGCCCCTTTGCAAAGTGGCAAAGTTTGATCATAGTGAGCCCCTTTGCAAAGTGGCTGAAGGCATGATCATAGTAAGCCCCTTTGCCAAGTGGCTGAGGGTGTGATCATAGTGAGCCCTTTGCAAAGTGGCAAAGGTGTGATCATAGTGAGCCCCTTTGCAAAGTGGCCAAGGGTGTGATCATAGTGAGTCCCTTTGCAAAGTGGCTGAAGGCGTGATCATAGTGAGCCCCTTTGCAAAGTGGCTGAGGGTGTGATCATAGTGAGCCCCTTTGCAAAGTGTCCAAACGTGTAAGCATAGTTGGCCTATCACAAAGCAACCAAGCTGCTTGTAGGGTCTAGTTACAAGTTACACTACCCATGATGAATTTTCTAATACAATTAAAAAGAACTAGAATTGAATTCTTGTTTTTTTTTTTTTGGGGGGGGGGTATCATTAATTTTTTTAAAATGCTTAAACAAGAAACATCACATGGCTGAAATATTTTTATATAAGTTGAAAGGTTTAGTATAAAACATAAAATGAACAAAAACATATATATTGTTGTTTAAAAAACTTAACAAAATAAATAAAATCTTTGCTTTGTATGAAAGTCTTCTAATATCTATAATTGTCTGACTGAATTCTTTTGATCCTTTTTTGGAAAACTGTGGAAAGTTGTTTCTTGTATCAGCACACATTGTGACCATGCAAAACCTTAGGAAACAACTCCAGGGTCCCCAGCGATGCATATTTCACTCCAACCATTGTGTTTCCTTCACATTATCACTCACAGTATCTCTAGTGTTCAGCACATACCCAGCCAATTGCTTCTCTGTTTATAGATTCACAGTCAGCCCTAGAGGTAGACAATCATTATTATTCTTTTTTTGTAAAGCTTGGCTGTTCTGAGAAAATTTATTTAGAATGGTAAAGGAACATAAGGCAAATTAGGAGATACATTGGCATGAAGGGAAGATGGGTTTGATAAGTGCGGATTTCAAAGTTTGATTTCAACCACATTCCAAAGATATTCTTTCATTTTCCTCCACCTGCTGAATTCTATGGGCAGCTACAAGTAGTTTTGAGACCCAGGTTAATATAATAGTACAAAATTGCTAGAATCTCAATACTATTATAACATCTGATACATAAGGTCTAGTTGAATAGTATAGATGATGATAATAATAATAATAATAAAAAACAGACCTAGTGTTAATTATCAAAAAAAAAAAATTTTTGTCAAGTGGGTTTTGCCATACCAGTGGACTGTGAAATAAATGAAATAAAGTGATTAGATAGACAAATACTATAACCTGGCCCGAAAACTAAAATGGCTGTGGGTGACGGTGACACCAGCTGTAGTTGGTATACTTGGAATGGCCCCCAAAGGCTTGGAAAAACAGAGTAAGAATTAGAAATCAGAAGAAGAATTGAGACTATCGAATCATAGCATTCTTAATATTGGCTAAAATACTCTGTAGAGTCCTGCAGAACTGTGAAAATATGGTGTTAATCAGACTCCAGTAAAAGACCACCAGCTAATGCTGGTGTGAAAAATTTGTTAGGAGTGATACAATAAAATGGGCTCATAGTCTTTATATATATGAATTAAGTAAGATTTAGTAGGAACACTTTAATATGTGCAAGGCATGAATATGTGAGGGTATGAATCCATATATTCACCCTCCAGCTATGAGTAAATAGTAGGGCAAACTGGACTCTTTAACCTTGGATAAGGGACCAATCTAGGAGAAGGAAAACTCTGTATTCAAACCTGTTAAACTCCGCTTAAGAAATTGACCTTTTGTCACATCCTGCTCGTGTGGATTGGTTGGTAAATATATATATAATATGTGTAGGGATTTTGAAGTATGAATTCAACCATATTTCAAGTCCTTCTATCTAATAAATTTCACAGATAATGGACACTGAGTACAATATAGGATACACTAGAGCAAAAACTCTGAAATACACAAAAAGATTGATCTGAAAAACAAAAAGGAGACCTGTGGTGTAATGGTTATCATCACAGGAAATGAACATGGCAAAGCAAGTTCAAATCCTGGACAAGGCTGCTTGCATTTCACATAGTGCTAATAGCCTTAAGAAAGGTATGAATCCAACTATTCGTCCTCTATGGGTAAATTGTAGGGTATACTGA
Source organism: Doryteuthis pealeii (assembly GCA_023376005.1). Lineage (NCBI taxonomy): Eukaryota > Metazoa > Mollusca > Cephalopoda > Myopsida > Loliginidae > Doryteuthis > Doryteuthis pealeii. The sequence goes on from CM042154.1 coordinate 107,042,351, forward strand.
GCTCTTTTACCTTAGTATGGCAACCAGTCTAGGAGAAGGAAAACGCTGAATTTAAATCTGTTAAAAAGACCTTGTATACCAGCCTGCTTGTGTAGAAGGGTTGGTAAATATATATAAGAGCAAAAACTCTGAAATACACAAAAATATTGATCTTAAAAACAAAAAAGAAGCTGTAAAATTAAACAGATTTCATCATGGAAATGGTCACATGAATATGTTCTTTAGAGTATATTTTCTAAACTTGGTAAGATTGCTATCCAATCTTAGTTAAGTAGAAAATTAAAATTCTTAAACTTGTCAGTTAAAAGATTCACAACTGCAGAACAACACACATAATCAGTAGTTTGCAGTGAAACTAATTCACTAGTTTCATTTGCCATTTTTCAACCCATGATGTCACTTAAAACATTATTTTAGTGAGAAAAGAAAAACTTCTTTTACGCTAAACAATCTCTACAACTGCCAATAATAGTCTCTAAAATAACTTTCTTTCCGAGTAGATTTTTTCCATAAAAAACACAATATGGTACTTCCTCATTGAATATAAAATTTATTAAGAAATTTCCTTCATGCTGTTTTTCCCCATCTTCAGTAACAGCTCACACTGATTTTAATAGCAAATGTCAGAAATTTGACAGCATGATATTGCATTGCTAAGGAGGTTTAATTATCATTAGAAAAAAAAAGATAATTAAAGTTTTACACTTGAAAAACTTGAAAATGTAAATCATATATATATGGAAAGAGAGAATATTAATAATGTAGTTTTCTATATTTATAAATAAAGAGTGCTCAATATCAGTGATAGACCATATATATCTAAGTTAGGATAGTATAGACACAGAATACACTATCCTAAATTATATATATATATGCACCCAGCTATGAGTAAATAATCAGACAGACTACATTCTTTAGCACTGGTATGGCAACCAGTCTAAGGGAAGGAAAAATGTCAATTCAAACCATCACTACTCTGCTGAAAAATTGACCTTATGTAAAATTCTATCCGTAACAGAGAGGTTTGATAAATATATGTATATGGGAATAAAATATTGAAATAAATCCAACAATATGTAGAAAATAGAAAAACAAAGTATTCCAGAAAGATGAATTTACTCTTGATGGTGAAGTTGACATTATAATGTTTTGGTTTTTAATAAACCTTTATTAGGACTTTAAAATGGAAATAATGTTGTCAGAGCAAAGATGGGTGTTAGGTAGTTGTATTTGTAGAAAGGGCATTAACTGTGTATGATTAGTAAAAAAAAAATACTCTTTTGAATTGGAGAAAAAAATTATTTTAAGGAAAAATGCATACAGTTGAATTATTCATGTCCCAAGGTTAGATTTCTGTGCACAATTCTTAATTCACAAATTTAGGTTTATAAATATCTAAACGGCTCAAGTATAAGATATCTATATAAAATATAAATAGTTATAGATATATTTTTAGTTTTGTGACCTGAAAATTATTTTAGAGTGCAATTTTTAATTGAAAAGGTCAAGATAATACAGGTCTCTTAGCGATGAAGACAGAAGGCAAATTGTGAATGGCTTAGACGAGATTAATTGAAAAAAAGAATTCAGAAAATAATAGTGCGTATTGTGGAACAACTTTTCTTCAAAATGAGTCTGAGAAAAGATACCGTGAAGAAAGAAAGAAAAAAAAAAAAAGAGATGTATCATGCCATTAAATAAGAGGGTTATCTTCTTCCAAGTTTGCTGCTAATGAGATGGTAACTATTGCATCACTGTCTGCCTGTTCACTCCCACCCTTCATTCCTATTGTAAACAACGACAAGTTTGTTCGCCAATTCCACTAAAGATGCCCTGAATCACTGTGGTGAAATCCTGCCCAACATTTCTTCGTTCCATGTCAATTGTCAGAAAAAGTTTGCTCTTCATTGTGTCCATTTACACCTTATTAAAGAAGTGTTCTTACAGATTTTGCATATGATTACATATATATATATATATATATATATATGTGTGTGTGTGTGTGTGTAATTTTTCATTTTTTACTTTTCTGTCGCCTTTTTCTTTCCGTTTGCCTTCTTCCTAATTTTCTAGGTGCTTTCTATCCGCTGTATGCCTGCTGGCCTCAAAATGAAAATAAACGTTTGGATTATCTTCCAACTGGCATTATATTCTAGCAGAAAAGCACGGGCTTATCTTTATTGGCAAGTAAAGCATACAGCAAAAATAGTTTGGACAGTCAGTCAACTATTTTCTATGCCTTGCAGTGAGATAACCTGTGAATTCTACATTGTTAGAAAAACAAAAAGAAATCTTTTCTTTTTTAGTGATGAAAATATACATGTTCTAGATGTAATAGTATCTTAGATAAAATTAGCTTTTTAAGAAATTTACTCTAAAATAATGGACAAACAACTACTATTTGGTTAGTAGACTAAATGTAAAAGAAATAGAATATAATTCAGTAGACCGTAGAAAGAAAGAATAAAAGAAAGGAATTGCAAATTAAGTTGTAATAGGAATTAGTGATTACTATAAAATTACTTTGCTCTCTTTTTTTTTTCTGACACGGTCATTGTACTCTCATTACTAATGGTACAGATTTGACTAAGAAATAATTTAAACACTGAATGGAAAATTAAGATGAGTCCCAATTAGTACAAGTACACATGTACAAAGGGGCCGGGTTAGCTCAGTCGGTAGAGCATAGCTAGAAACCACAAGGTTCCTAGTTCAATACCGACTCTCGCCAACTCAGCGTATGAGTAGCACAGGGATCTGTGCGGTAAAGTAAGGAGCTTATGGTAGGTGTGGCGCTCCACCTCAGATGCCAATACAATCTCCTTGGTCTAGCGCTATTGAAAAGGGGATAGACTCCCTCGCTGACTGGCTGATACCA